>OU015491.1:177795888-177865888 GCA_907164885.2 Dolomedes plantarius | reverse complement strand
TTCCACAAATGGTGAAGATCTTATTGCCTTGATCAAATTTAAAGCACTTCAGGTGAACACTTAAGAATCTTCACAAAGCAGTCTGCTGAACACGATTGCCCACAAAAGCCATAGTTCCTCGTCCCGGCTGTCTGCCACAATACCAGTCATGTGCTGGAAGAGATCGTCATGAAAGGGCAATGGCATATCATTTACTTCTGTGCTACACTGTCACAGCTGAACACGCACAAACCTGAAAAACAATTTGACTAGCCCCGGATTTTGAAATTGATCACATTTCAGAGGGACGTGCAAAAAAATTACCACAGGACATATCAAAATCCTCAACAAACTTACTGAATTTACGAATTTATTACTGACAGAAACAAAGCTGTTAACGCAATTCGCAACAACATCTTAAACTTAACTCATTTCCATATTCTTCTAGTTAAAAACGTTTAACAATTACTGAAGCAGAATTCTAACCTACAATTTTCGGCATCCTGGGCCGATGCTCTAACTCAGTGATGCACAAACTATGGTTCGCGAACCAAAAGAAGGGGGGGGGGGGGGGGGGGGTCGAGAAAAAATGAGAGGGTACGTGGACACTTTTAAGTAAATTTATATATATATTGAATTATATAATTAAAAAATATGCTTTAAAATTCAATAATTGCAAATTTTTAATATTTTTATTTAAATTTGATAAAAATAGATGATATGCTATTGTTAAATACGGTGTATGCTATTAAATAAGGCAAAAATATTACCTGATGTACAAGTTGACATCTTATTATATATATATATATATATATATATATATATATATATATATATATATATATATATATATATATATATATATTTTAGTTTGATAAATCAAATGAAGTTTTTAATTTTCAATGTTTTAATAAGAAGTTTATAATTTTGAAATCCTGCTCTTATTTTTTTAAAGTTTAATGGTCGTTAATTTTTACCTAAATAAAATACAAATAAATATTGGTTTTTAAATGTGAAGTTTTTGTCAAACGAGATTTAGCATAAGCGGGTGACCAAAATGTATTTTCAATTGTTATTTTGCTGAGTAGATATATACCCAACATCCACAATTCCTCGATTTTTAAAATAGTTTGTCAAATTTTGAGTAATTTTTGTTGCTGTTAGCATTGTCCTAATTTTAAAAAAAATTGCTACTACAAAAAAATTTCATTGAGGTTGAGATTTGTTATTTAAAGATGGTAGATCGCGGTCGAAAAAAATATTTCAGGTGGTCTCTTATAACGAAACTACCGCGAGTTATTAAGTTATTAACGTAGGATTACTTATTGTTGCTTACCTTTTTTTTTTTTACGTATTTCGGTATTTTTCTGTTTAACTCTTTACTGTTACTGGGTTTGGCGCGCTGCCAAAATTATAACTCGCAACGCAGGACGGACACTTTTTTCCCCGGAGGACCGTTATTGAGGAACGTAATCCTACGTTAAAAAGGTTGCGCACCACTGCTCTAACTACTGAACAGACGTGACGTGTCGCTGATCAAACTTCTAACTTTATTAATCGTAACTACACAGCGCAGCGCATTTTCCGCGACAGAAAAATGCTTTTAAATCCAAGTATTAAGGCTTCTGTGTACTAACCCTATTGGATTCGCTCACCTCAACGTTAACCCATGGAGAAAATTTGTCTACTATTTACAGCAACATAAATGCTGATAATCCAATAAAAATGGTATTTTCAGATAGCCTGAACATTTCTGCACCTTGCAACAAGATTCATTTTATAAACTTCGTCCACCAAAGGAATTGATGAGCGCTTAAGGGGATGGTAGACTTCCAAATTACCAACAATCGAGGAAAAATTGGAATTTTTTTTTTCGGGGGGGGGGGGGTGTATTAACATGTAAATATTGGAAACATGTAAAAACATGTTACACATGTAAAAACATTTTAAAAACATGTAAATATTGGAATTAAATGCATTTAAAATATGTAGTGAAAAGTAAAATGAAAACTTGGTGGCTTTAGAAAATTAAGTATTAAAAGGTAGGGGAAAAAACGTCTTTTTAATGGCTTTTTCACAAAATGAGAAATTTCCAGATTTGCAAGTCCTTAAAAATGCTCCTCGCGTCATAATTTTTGACGAAATTTTAGGAAATTTACAATAAAGACTCCTGTAATACACGAAAATGAAGTTATGTATCCAATTTAGGATTCGAGGTCATTCAAGTTATCAAAGTTTAACTTCAGTGTAAAAAAGTAGAAAAATTTCACGAAAATTCAGAGTACAAGCATAAAAATATTTCCTAAAAATTAACTATTCAACGAAAGTACCAAAAAATACATAACTTTGTTCAAATTGTATTTATAAGCAATATAAATGCAAAATTAAGGGGGTAAAGTTAAAAATTGAGTCGCAAGGAGCATTTTTTTAAAAAAAAGGTAATTTAATTTCAATTTTATAATTATAAATTTTTTTTTAAATTTTTATAAAATTTTATAAGGGGTTTAATATTGTTATACTTTAATGAATATATAAGCAAAATTTCATATCTCTGAGGTAAAAATTTCAAAACTCGCTTTGAAAGGTCCACCATTCCCTTAAAATATATTATACCAGATTTTTGCCCCGAATAATTTAAATTTGAAAATATTATTTGCATTCTTATAAAAAAAATTCTCGAAGGTGTAAAATTTTCTTTATTATGAGTAAAATTTAAAAAAAAAAACTTTCAATCCAAGTCGGCAATCCTTGGACACATTTTCTCCACAGGTTGAGGTGAAAGAATCCAATAGGGTTAGTACATAGCAGCCTTAGTACAACGTAACTTGAACCATAACCCCCCCTTACTCCACAACCCTGAAAATAAATACAAAGAGAGAATGAGAGAGCAACTGCATTTAAATTGTTACCACGTCCACACAATTATATGAACTGTCGCAAGGAGCGGAAAATACTGTCGCTGAGTAAGATAAATAAGCGCCCACTTTAACAACGAAAGGCCGATGTACGCAAAAAATAAATAAATAAATAAGATCACGGAGCTTTGGCAAACAAAAATAAATGCGACAAAGCTAGCCAATAATTTCTAACAGTTAAAACTCGAGAGAATGAAGAGGAATTAAGGCTTTTTATGACGTTTTAAACGGCTTGCTAAAAATTTGGTTAGGGGAAGGCAAAAAAGAAATCTTTCTTTAACGCATTAACAAATGTAGCAGATAAAAAAGGAAAGTGAGCGATACAATGAAAGATAAAATACCAAAAGTTGCAATCATGTTATTTAAAAAAAAAAAAGAAAACACTCAAAAAGTTTCCTCTCGAAAGAGAATTTAAATTAGCGAAGATCAATACGTCTGGAAGCAACAAAGAATCGGAGAAAACAGTCT
Source organism: Dolomedes plantarius (assembly GCA_907164885.2). Lineage (NCBI taxonomy): Eukaryota > Metazoa > Arthropoda > Arachnida > Araneae > Dolomedidae > Dolomedes > Dolomedes plantarius. The sequence continues at coordinate 177,862,526 of OU015491.1, read as the reverse complement.
TCTTTTATTTTTATTTATTTTTTTTTAAACTTCATTCTCCGCTTAATGTATTACGGAGGAGTCATAAAAAAGGAGATCATCTGACTTTTGGGGAAGGAACCGTGAGAGAGCAAATAAAATGAAGTCGAATGAAAGCTGAGGCAGACTCATTAAGAAAAACTTCAGGAGATGTGTTATTATTTAAACAGCGAGTGCCTTGTGTTTCGCACACTGAAATAAATGCAAATCTTAAGATAACCACTAGTTGGTATCCGCCAAAACATGACAGCTAGATAGTAAATACAGAGGCTGTTCGCACATTTTTTAGACGATTTTGGCAAGCGGTAATAAAAAATCGTTTGCTGCAAATGAAATAATTGCAATTGTACTATGTTTTTAAAAGTCAAAATTATCATCTGCGGCTTGAAAGTTTTGTTTTTATTCAAAATGGCGTTTTTAACAAAGCAGTGGTTCGAAGACTACATTTATACTCTTTCCGAAGAGAAATATGCATACTTCGTTATCCAAAAACGATGTGAGAGTCATGGTTTTGTGATATCTAAAGCGTCGATAGGTAATATCGTCAACAAGAAAGGAAAAAAAACGTCAAATTGGAGCCTCAAGTGGGACAAAAATTCCAAACAAGTATCCAAGGAAAAAACGGACATCTTCGACTATTGCAAAGGTACGTTGTTTAATGTTAAAAGAAAATCCCCCTAGTCAAAGGACAGTTGCAAAATCATTAAAATGCTCGGTGTCCACTGTACACAAGATGATAAACGTTGATTTAAATCTTAAGAAAGCGAAAAAAACGCAATGTGCATCGTCTTCTTCCAAATCGTATCGCTGAACGCAGGACACGCTGCTGAATTCTATATGAGAAACACTTATCCAAAGAAAATTGGAAAACAATTCTCTCAATAGATGAATCATGGGTGTATTTAAATGATTGCGACAAAAAAAGAGCCATTTATTATCATAAAAGGGGAGAAAAAAATTTAAGTACATGGTTCAAAGAATCGAAAGAAAGTTTTTCTAAGGGATTCATGATTGTTGCTGGTTTTTCTTATAATGGCAAGTTAAAAATAAAGAGAGTCGAAAAAATGTGAAGATTAACTCCAAATACTATCAGGAACATATTTTATCGCCAATTTTTCTGAATGAAATACCATCGCTTTACCCACAGTGCCATCAATCTGTGAGACTCCATCAGGACAAACCTAGCAGTCACACATCAAAATCCACTGTAAATTTCCTAAAAGAAATGGAACAAAAAACTGGTATCAAGGCCATACCCTTCACTGATATCCCTACTAAATCTCCCATTGTATCACCTATGGATTTTTGTGCTTTCGGACTTTTAAAATCTGCATTATCCAAACGTCGTCCCAAAACCCTTACAGGACTCTGGAAAGCTGTTCAGGAGGAATGGGATAGAATACCTCTTCTGACACTTCAAAAGGCATTATTATCCTGAAAATTGTGGTGTCGAAAGATAGTTCAGAATAAGGGATGTCAAATAGAACATTTAAAACACAAGAATTTTATGTAATTTAGTTTTGTGAATACAATATACATCTTCTAAAAAATGTGTGAACAGCCTCTGTAAATGTACTAATACACAAATTATACTCCACACATCATTGCCAAATGTTGAAAATCATAATAATGTGCAGAAAAAAATTAATGTGTTTAAGCGGCCTCGTGTTTAGTGAGTATCTAAAGTCAGGTTTAAAAAATGTCACCGAGCATGCGCAGAAAGCAATTTTTTTAATTGCAAATTATCGCTAATTGAACAGCGCGAAATAAACAGTTTCCATCGGGTTTAGTCTTATATTTCAGAAACATAATTATCATAAAAATAAAAATGACAGAGAGAGACCTAGAGAGACTGCTCGAAATAAACGTGTTTATCATTAAAACATGTCACTGAGCATGCGCAGACACAGTGAGTTTCTAAAGCCAGATTTAAACGCGCCACTGATTATGCGCAGAAATCAATTTTTAATTGTAAATTATCGCTAATTAATAGAAATTACGATTACAAAAATCAAATTTCACAAATCTACAAATTACAATCTTTCGTTTAAGACCAAAATTGAGTAAATTGATACAGTAGTTTTCTCTCACGGACTGCCCAAAAAGTAGGCTTAGCAACTTAAGGGGAGTGGTAACTTTTAAGTACTGTGACATTTTCCCTCTTTAAGACCCAGGAAATTTATTAACCGCGGATTGAAACAGAGTAAGCCACCGGCGAACTTCGAGGAGGCAATATAAAATAACGAGTCGCCACGATGTCTCGGCGGCTAGACATTAAAATACAAAAGGGAACCCGCCTCCTGATGAGAAGCAGTAATGATCCGCTGGTGCGATTACGATAGGAAAACAGGTATCGTTTTGCACACGGGCCAAAAAGAAGGGCCTATCAGAGCCCCGATTCAAAGAGCGGGGATGTTACAGATCCCGCCAGGGAAAAATGTTTTAAAAGCCGATGCAGGAGATTTTTACAGGTTTCGAAAGGTCGGAGAGTCGGAGACTGATTTTGCTGTTGGATCTGATCCAGATCCTAGGCCGATCCCGATTCTGTTTCTGAGGTTGAGACCTCTGAAGTCTGAAGACCTTTTTCTTGCTGAGAAGGGTCGTTTAAAGACCAAAACTTGATCTTCTATAATTTCGAAGCAGCTAGCTTCTTTAGTGAGAGTGTGTTGGACGAGCCGTCCATTACTCTGTGATAAATAGATCGATTTCGCTTGGAGTTCGAGTTTGCCTCAATCCAGCCGGTTCCGACGAGCGGAATCCGTTCCCTACAACAGTGATACTTCTGCGATTAGAGCCTAATTCCCTGAAGGCCTGATCGACGATCTGTAGCGACAGGGCATCCAGCCAGCAGAGTGGACTATTCTCAACGTGCGTCGCAGATTTCAACGGACATTACTAGTGTATAATTGATGTTCCAGAACACGACCTAATCGTGAAATATTTTAATCAAGAATATTCCAAATAAATTATTATTAGTGTAACAAAGTTCTTATTAGTTAGCTGTTTGGTCAATATGCATACCGGTGTGACGCTACCTAGCGTGTCGGCTTTGACACCAAGCACGGGAACATGTTACAGTACCTTTAAAAGTATCTCTTTTAGAATATGTTTGATTGTATGTACTACTCATGATTTTTGCTGGATTTACATGAAACTTTTTGAGTAATTGCCTAACATACAGTTTATTATATATATATACAATATTTCAAGGTAATTAAAACAAATAAAGTTATTTTTTACGCATAAAAAGTGAATTTTTTTTTAAATCGAGCATTGTGCAGTCAACTGCTGTGCGCATTCTGTCAAAATAAATTATTAAGGTACAGTAATAATTGTTTACTATATGTGATTACAATACTTCAGGCAACAATATCCACCAACATTATTCTAAAATATATTAAAACATTTTAGTAAGTGCTATTTTTAATTCGAAATTTCAAAAATGACTGAGTAAAAGCTTATAAAAAATTCTTTAAAAAAATTAAAATATGTTAAGGTTCAAAAATGTTGGTGGATTTTGTTGCCTGAAGTATTATAATCACATATAAAACACAATTATTACTGTACCTTAATAATTTATTTTGACAGAATGCGCACAGTACTTGACTGCAAAATGCTCGATTTAAAATAAATATTCACTTTTTATGCATAAAAAATATTTTTTTTAATTACCTTGAAATATTGTATATATATAATAAACAGTATTATGGGCAGTTACTCAAAAATGTCATGTAAATCAAACAAAAATCATGAGTAGTACATACAATCGAACATAGGTCTAAAAATGATACTTTTAAAGATACGTAAAAGTGACCACTCCCCATAAATAATGAGTGCCTTGTGTTTCGCACAGTGCTACACACACTGAAATAAATGCAAATATTAAGATAACCATAGCGCGCGCAGTTTGGAAGTTCATGAATACCTCATCTTCCACAGGAAATTAGTAGAGCAAGCACGTCGGTAGGAACGTCACGGTGATAGAGCATGTCGCGAACGTCCCAACACAACTGCAGGAAAAAAACGCTACCTCACGTTAAAATCACCTTATGACTGCAATGTAAGGCCACTTAGTACAATCGCACTGTTGACACAAGGACGTTTCAAAACACATCACTTACATCCAAAGGAATTGCAATTTATTCTTGTTTTACTGTCACGTAATGTATCACGTCACAAAAAAGGACCTACACTGGATCTTTTAACATGGCTACAACGTAGTACTAATCCTAGGCAATTTCATTGCAACTGTCACAATCAGAGATTTGATGCGTCGTTATCGGTAAGTCACATTGCGGAAAGGAAGAATACACAGTTTTATTTCTAATGAGCAAAAATATAGAAACACGTGTCATTATATATATATATATATATATATATATATATATATATATACTAGCTGAAAACCCACACTTCGCTACGGAGTACATTGAAAGTAAAAACATCGGTCAATGTATGCAATTAATGCCAATATATATATAATAAATACAACGATCAATGTATATAATTGATGTAAAATATGTATATATATATTTATAAAAAAATCGTAAGGGATATTTTTATAGACAAAATAATGTAGAAGAAGATATTCAAATTAAATCTAATATAAAGAATACTAAAGAATATAGTACAGTTAATATAGTACAGTTTCTAGAACATTTCCTTTACTGTATTTTAATATTTTTTTGGATAATGTCCAATCGTCTGCCGCATTAGCAAGAAAAAAAAATTATTTTTTGTCTATTTAGTTTTTATGCACGTGACGATAAATTTATTTAAAGTACCAGAAAAAGAAGTCACGTGATCGGCATTTAATAAATTAAATTCTAAAAATTAATCTTTAAAAATTCACCAAAAATCAGGAAATGGAGGTAAAGATTCGAAAAAGATTTCATTTTAAAGGAATTTTTAAGATCTTTCTTGTGTTGCAAATTTTATAACCCTCAAATTATTATTTTAAATGCAAACTTAAAAAAAGCAAAAAAAACAGCTTAAAAATTTAATTTAAAAAAATCTAAGAAGAATTTTTCAAAAATCTCTCTTAGTGCACCCCTACACTATAAGAAGAATCGCCATGCAAAATTTCAGCCCTTTAGGTCCAGCGGTTTGGTCTGTGCGTTTTATGTCAGTCAGTCAGTGAATGAATGAGTCAGTTACGGAACTGTTTTATATATATATGTGTGTGTGTGTGTGTGTGTGTATGTGTGTGTGTGTGTGTGTGTGTCTGTGTGTGTGCGTGTACACTCACACACAGAGACGTTCCGGGGTGTGTGTGGGGTATTCCAAATTATTTATATATATATACACACAGTGGAATCTCGATCGATCGTTTTCGGAATCATCTTTTTCCCGTATGTGTCATTTATTTCACTCAGTCCCGACGATCATATTGCTTTATGTTCCCGGATCTATCGTTTTCCCGCATTTATCGTTCAGTTAAGTCGGTCCCTTGAAAAACGATAGATCGAGATTCTACTGTGTGTGTGTGTGTATGATAGGCCAGGTCCACTTACTAACAACAGAGTAATATGTGATTAAATAAATGTTTTTAACTATCGTAATTTTTGTTTTCCTAAAGAGAGGTACCGGGACGTTGTTTCGGCGTGTTCCGCCTCAAATCGAGCCCTGCGTATGTGAGTGTGTATGTATATATACAGTCGAACCTCCATATATCAAACTTCCCTATATCGAAATTTTCGATATATCGAACTCTTAGCAAATCTCCATGTTCATTACATAGAAAAATTGTTTCTATATATCGAAAAAATCTCTATATATCGAAATTTTTTTCAAGACAAATTGGGAGATTTTATTCCAGTTTAGAATAAAACCTCCCAATTTTTGGCATTTGAAACAATACGTCGTGGACTTCAATTCGCGGATAATGTCCCTGATGAAGTTTTTAGTGGACTAAATAAATACGAACATTTCTTTGAACTTTCCGTAAAACTAACTGTTCAGCAAGATATTCGTAGTTTTTTTTTTAAAAGAATGTAACTGTGATCATTGTAACCACTGTCTGCATTATTGTTTTTTTAAAGATATGTAGTAATCAATAAATCTTTCATATTAATTCATTTTTTAGTTATTAACTTTCATTTAATGGGATTCGCATATAAATTAGAAATGGAGTTTCGTATACGAAATTTAGCCTTAATTTTTTTTTTTAGGAGAATTATGATAAGACTAAGCTCAATTCTGTATATCGAATTTTTTTCGCGTATTTTGCTACTTCGATATATGGAGGTTAGACTGTATATATATATACGCGGGTTGGGGCAAAAGTCATGGCAACTATTTTTTTTCTTGAAGATACCAGTCCGGTTGGAAAATGTGACATATACAGACGAAAGGACAAGGTCTTAACTACATGTGTGGACAATGAATAGCACTGAAATATCGTAACACACTAATTTATTACGGTAGTATACAGGGCAATATGGCCTTCACCGTGCAAAAGAATGATAACACAGTACACATAAAGTTGACATGACAAACCTGGGCCTAAAGACCCTCAATGTAGTCCCCTGCTAGTGTCACCACACGCTGCCAACGATGTGGGAGGCGCTGAATACCATCAGCCTCAGCATTTGCCGCACCATGTGTGAATCCGGTCATCTGTTGGCGCACAGCATTAGCAATGTCCTCTCGTGTTGCAAACCGCCTACCACGTATTGGTTCCTTAATCTTGGCAATGAGATCAAAGTCACAGGGCGAAAAGTCAGGAGAGTACGGTGGGTGCTCCAATTCTTCCCATCCCCAACGTCGGAGTAGCTGCCGTACACACCCTGCTTTATGTGGTCTTGCATTGTCGTGCAGGATTATTGCACTGTCCACAAGATCCGGACGTTTATCCCAAACGCCACGTCGTACCTGTCGCACCAGGAAGTCCCTGTAGTACTGTGCGGTCACTGTTCTGCCATGAGGAACAAAGTGGCAAACAATGACACCCCTGACGTCATACGCGACGATCACCATCAATTTGACTGGGGAAGAATTCTGACGGAACTTCTGCTGCCTTGTTGATCCAGGATGTCGCCACTCCGCGGACTGACGTTTCAGTTCTGGTTCGTATGCCCTGGCCCAAAATTCATCGATGGCGATTATTCGTGACAAGAATTGATCTCCGTCTTGTTGCCAGCGTACAAAGTGGTCGGAGCATATTGCATAGCGCACCCACCTTTGAACTTCCGTCAATGCATGCGGTACCCACCGCGAAGCGATTTTGCGTAGCTGTAGCTCATTACGCAATATCCTGTGGACGGTGCGTTTCTCGATGCCACTTGCCCTCTCTAACTCCAGTAATGGCCATCGTCTGTCTTCATCCATGAGCTGCTCGATGACGGCACGTGCCAAGTCGGTCCGCACACTCACCGGTCGTCCCGAACGTTGCTCATCACTGGTTGACACACGTCCTTGCTGAAACTTTCCTACCCACCGTGCTACTGTACGATATGATAGGGCATTATACCCAAGGGCTTCGACTAATTCCTGCATGGACATTCCATCGCATTTCTCCCTCGGAGAACGGCTATTTTGATGTAAACGCGCTGCTCAACGCGGGTTACTTCCATCTCGCACGACACTCACCAACTGACTGATTTCAGAGCCTTCGCTGCGCTACTACCAGCTATCACAGAGCCATCTGTTGTTCTGCATACACACTATGCCTGCAGAACTTCCACACGACACATATACGTTTGTGATCCGTTCACATATCTACAAGAAAAAAATAGTTGCCATGACTTATGCCCCAACCCTCGTATATATATATATTATATACATTACCTTCATTTATTATTTTACTTTAATAAAGGGTGTCGTCGACCCAGCAGCGTACGCAGAAATTTTCAAAGGGGGGGGAGGGGGGGTTATAGTCCAGTCAAATTAGGTTTTCATTTCGCATTAAATAAAGGGGTTGAGATTTTTTTCAGGAATGTGTAGGGGTTGGTCCCCTGAACAACGCCTAATAAAGTCCCCTCGATTTCAGGCTCCCCGGGAGGGGGGGGGGGTTCCAAAGGTCACTTTTTTCAGTTTTCGGCGTTTATCTTTAAAACGGTGCGTCACACAGAAAATTGTCAAATCAAAAAATTAAAGCTTATAAAATTCCCTTGTGTGTACCCAAATGTTATAAAAGTTGGTCATATAATCAAAAAATGGTTATCAAAAGTAGGTTCAAACAACAGTAACTTACATTAAATATATTATATACAATTTATTTCATCAACTGCTTTTGTTGTGTATTTGTTGTGATGATAATTAATAGTTTTGGAAGTGATTAAAGTTAATAGTAATATCGGGTATTCAGATAATTAAATTGGTAAAGTAAGTAAGAAGTAAATAAATTTTAGTAACGATTGTGCTTTGTTTTAATAAATTTATTAAGCCTCTGCTAAATAGGTCTGAGGGTTTAAACTCGTGGTGATCAAATATTAATTGATTTGATTAATGTCATCGCATTTGGAGAAGTGTGCGCAAGTTTCTCTAAATGTTTTGACATTGAGAAGAATTAAGTTTGAAATAGATCATCACGGGTTATACCTTATTGTTAATATTGATAAATTAATAAGCTTTATTTTGAAATAATTGTGAGGTGGCTGGTACGCTGGTATATTGTTTTTTTATTGTTTTTTTCGGTGGCTGGTATATATTCAACAAAGTTAATTATTAATTTTAGAGTTTTTTATTTTTGTTTTTTCAATTAATAGTAAATTTTGTATTATGAACCCAAACCCTTGTGTAAGCTGGGCTGGTAGGCAATGTAACGAGATCTCCTCCATTTTCACAGCACATACCCAGGACTACACCGGATAAAGGGATTAACTGAAGTATCCATTTCAAGAAACAACCCCTTTTTGCAGCTGGCCAAGAGATAAGCGAAACAACCGTTTTGATGAGGGGTAGGCGCATGGATACGCCTGAGATCGCCAAACGCCGAGTTAGTCCCAGAGTTTAGAAAAAAAATAATAAATCCTGATTTGATGCAAGATCAAGGTTTGAAAATAAAATACTATACTGCCTATCAAATTATAATTCAAGCCCCTCAAATTCTGTTGGTCCGAATTTCCCTGTTAAAATCAAGGAGCGAAGACGCACTCATTTTCACCCACGAGTAGCCATACAAAGGGGTGAGAAGGTCATCCAATGGAGATTTTTAGACAGAGAGGGGAGAGGCAGCCAAGAGGCTGGGAGCTGACCCGCAACCCGCGATGGAGAGCGATGTCTTGATTTTTGGCGGCCAGCACGCTATAGTAATGGCGCTGGCCTGGGGTTCCCCTCATGATTTTTAAAATAATAGTTTTTTTTGTGCTGCAGCATTTTAATTGGGTAATATGATTTTAATTTCCTTTTTTTGTTTACTGAATTTTTTTATAGTTTTTTCTTTTGTTTTTTCCCATCACTTTTTCATTTAGAAGGTTTTTTTTTCACCAGCCACTATGATAATAACTGTTAAACTAATAATAAATTGTATTGTAAGCAAGCAAGAATTTTGTGATATTGATAAGTTTTTTGGGAGGAGTTATGGAATCCTCAAGTGTTAAAACATTTTTTTGTTGTTGTTAAGGTATTTGTGTAATATTGTGAATGAAATCGGAAGGAATAAATTTGTTATGTTAAAGTATATCTTTGTCATGTCGGTCCTTGCCTTTTTAGTAAATTTTCTGATTTTCAGTTTTAGGTTTCATTTTTATTTCAGCAGATATGAAACTTTTTCTTTTAGGTGAAATAATTTCATTTTTTAGGTGTACTCCAAAGATAGAGAGGTAATTTTATTACATTTAATTTCATTTTTCTTTTGGCTCATTAATCACCACAGTGATGCAGACAGTAATGAACCTAGGGTAAATTTTAATTATTATATGTTTATGGGTTATTGCTACACACAACGCAACTTTACCATCTATCTTAAAATGTACTAACCACTAATGGCCAAATGGCAAATATTGTTGTTATTTAAATTTAACGGAGGCCCACCTTAATTAGTATGATTCATTCCTACCTTCATTGCTTTAATTAATAGTAAATAATATAATAAAGTTTTAAATAAACCTCTACACACAAATTTCAACTCCATACTTTCCTATATATTAAAAGCCGTCAATCTGATCCTTCGAAAAAAGTTTCAAACAAGTCAAAGTCTTCACTATCATTTTAGCTTCTGTAGAATGTCCGAATTTTCCCAAACTGATTTCCCACAAAGGTGGCATCCCACTATAATGGGACTATACCTGGTGAAGATAAATTAGCATAACTATGTACATTTTTGAAGGAAATCTTTCGCTCTACAACTTTTTCTATCACGAGTTTTCTGAGAAATGGAAGGGGAAAGAGTTAGAAGAGGAAGTTTGACGAGATACCTGAACCACTACCACTTTTAATGAAAATTTTTCATATTCAACGGCTCATATCTTGAAAACGGTAACACTTAGGTACAAACATGGATATACCATTTAGAAGGGAATTTTATAAGCTTTAATTTTTGGATTTGACAATTTTCTGTGCGACGCACCGTTTTCGAGATAAACGCCAAAAACTGAAAAAGGGACCTTTGGACCCCCACCCCGCCGTGCCTGAAATCGAAGGGACTTTATTAGGCGTTGCTCAGGGTACCATTCCTGTAAAAATCTCAACCCCTTCATTTAATGCATGATTCGCCGGCATTTTGAGCTAATTTGACTGGACTATTACTATGAAAGAGTAGTTTTGAGCAATCAGTGCAAAGCGTAAACCTAATTAAATAATATATGTAATCAGAACCAATGAGGGGGGGGTTATAACCCCCATCAACCCCCCCTTGCGTCGCCACTGCGTCGACCCTCGATCTTTCTCTGAACGACGACGTTAAACGTAACGAATTTAACACACTTCGATGAATATTTAAAATATTTTATTCACACAACTCACGAAGAAACACAATACTCAAACCAATTCATAAAACCAATTTACAATATTTACATTAACTATCTCTACCTCAGTCATCTGACTCAAAATGAGAGCAAACAAAAACTCAGTGCGTCTTTGGGGTCATACCCCCACACACTGTGTCCTCCAACTCCCCAACAACGACTGACCATCGGGAGATTTCCCCTCATATGACCCCCCCCCCCCCACGGCGTCGTTCCCTTCTCTCGTGAAGATCGCCAGGCACGACATAGGGAAACATTAAAAAGCTAAGATGACAGTTAAAAAATAGCATTGTTCAATGAGTACGCCATTGCATGTAGCTATACGAGAGTGGATATAAGTACAACAGATTAAAGAAAAAATATGTATAAATAAACCACACACAATGATACATATACACTATTCTTTCCATCATAAGCATTGATGACCTATAACCATTATTCGAGGTTTTTCTTCCTTAAAACAGTTAATCAGATGATGGGTAAAATCTCCTAAAAACTACAGCGAAGGTAATAAAATTTCAAAACTCTCAATTTAAGAAAAAAAAAGCTTTCGATTGCTAAAATTGCTGGTAAATTTCCAGAATGTTCTATGGCCATGTAAAGTGATAAACTCAAAAGATTTCTCGTGATTTTCACAATTCGTGGGAATCTTGGCTTATGCTAGGGACATACATTTTCAACCCTTAAGGTCTTTTAAGAAACAATTATTACAATGAATTTGGCTTCAGTTGAGTCCACGCACTACAATGGTGATCATTCTACTATTTCCTGCAGTTTTGATCAGTTTCTTGTAGTAATAGCTCTTTCAAAAACTGTCTTTCATAACAACCCCCCCCCCCCCATCCCACCCCCGTGAAACTTCATACCTATACATTGTAACTTCTTGTTACGGTCTTTCAGATCCAGAAACACATGCTCTAGACCTGAATATATCCGGGGATATAGGAAAGTATCATGCACACTCTTGGTTCCAACCCAACAAAGGCAGTACGACAAATTTTGAAGCAAAAATGAATTGATAATTTTCTATCACGGCGGTGAGAAAAACAAGGACCTTGTAAGGCAGTCGTAGAACACACAACAGCTTGAGTCGTCCAGCTTACGATGCGAGTGCCCATGCAATAGTAGAGAGATAAAACATCACTTGTTTTGACTATTCAATTCCGTCTTAATGCACCCACTCTTTAAAAAATTAAAAAACAAAATGCATTAAAATAAAACTCAGACAGTCTAGTCTAGATTAAACTATTATGTGCATATTGACAAATAGGACAAACCCACTTAATTATTCTATCCTGAAAGGCTTAATTGAAATTATTTAGAATTGGACGTTTAATTTTGTAAGCATTTGAAAGCTTGAATAAAACTAATTGCTACTAATAGACGAACAATTATGTTGTGAACGAAGCAGCAATTACTACAATTACATGCTAATCTTTTTAAATTGCACTTACAACGCTCGCTCGGCTGCCAAACTTCACACTAACCAAGGATAAATGAAGATGACACTCTCAAAAGATATACATCTGCTCGGAAAGGTTAATCACTATGATCGAAGATTTTTAAAAAAATCCAATTGTTACGACTCAGAAGGTCGGTTTCATTCGTATCATGATGTTTGTCAAACCTTATGCTGTTAACTTAAGCAAAAGTTTTCCAGGAGGATAATGATGTTGATGATGAATAAATGAAACAATCATAAAAATCCCAGACAAGCATTTTGAAAGCAAAAAATCTAACATCAAAACAGAAGGTCTATGTCGCTCACATGGTGTAGTGGTTAGCGTTATTAATTTGCATGGACACTAAAATTAGTGTCAAATTCAAATATAGCCAACACTTAGAGCCAAACGTTTACCAGATAGACAAAAACCAACGGTTTAATTTTATAAGGTCATAAAACACCTGTTGCCACAAAAATTCGAGAGAAAAAATTCGCATTCAAAACTGTCTCCCAAAACTCAGTTTTATGAAGTTAAAAACGCTGTTTTCTGACCGGAAAAAGATTCTCTACCAGTCCAGAAACCTCCACGGACGGAGCCAGGCATCCGATGCGCAGAGAAAAGAAAACGAAACACGCAGGCATCGCCCCAGCCCAGGAGAAAGAAAGAATCCAGTCTTGGGGAAAATAAGGATGAAAAATCCGTGACCCACTAAAATTGGAAATTCTCCGAGACGATTCAATGCGCGTACAACCTACTGTTGACCCACATTCGTAATACGAGAAGACCCACGGAATTATTATTTATCGTTCATTTCAACCAACGGCATAGAAAGCTCCGTTTTTTTGCATGCTTGGAATAACTGATGGCGATTGTGTGGGTGAAAAAGTAAGTAAACTGCGGGACCGTTCAGATTTTAAATAAACCATTACAAAATGTCCAGCCAGACAAATTTTTATTATTTTTTAACAGCGGGATAAATGTATTTATTTATTTATTTTAATTTTTTAACAGTGGCAACCACTGATTAACTAATTAAGGTGATATAAATGTGTATTGTGAATATTATATAAGCCGTTAAAAAATTAATATTCTTTGGAGATCAGACAACGGGTTTCATATGCTACTCTTTATCAGGGAAGAATGAATGAAAAGAAACATATGATAGTGATTTAAATATACTTTAAATTCTGTATTCATATACACGTGGTTGCTGACAACTGAGATTAGTCTTTTTTAATTTATTTACTTGAAGCTCACAATTACATTTCTGGGGAACAAGGTCGTTTCTCTGAAGTAAGTCCATCGGGTACTATATGATATATGAATTCATGCGACACATAAATCAATAAAAACATTAAAAACTATACAATTTTTTTCGCAACTATTCATTTTTAACTCATAAAATCACATGTAAGCACCTTAGATTTTTTAAAAATTATTTCAGATTTCTCTTTATTTTATAACCGACGTGGCACTGTTACCTTCGAAAAACATGTAGAAAATTAAGCTGACGTTAACAACTTTTTTAAAAATATATATATATTATTTTTAAAAATCGCTAATAATTTGTTTTTCCCGCAAAAAATCGAATGCTCAAAAGTAAATAAATATTTTGATATACTATTAACACCATGACGATAATAACTTTGTCTAGGACTTGGACAATTCTTGGAAGGATTATCTTGCTACATGGGAAGTTATGGTACTTAAAATACTGAATTATTTAAAGATCGTTTGTAACTGACTATAATTAAATATTAAACAAAAAATCCATTTTTTCATAAGGACTAGGACAATTCTTAGAATGATAATCTTGCTATATGGGAAGTTACAGTACTTAAAAGACTGAATTCTTTAAATATCGTTTTAATTGAATATAATTAAATATAAAAAAATCCATTTTTTTTATAAAGAGGAGCATCATTTGTAAAATATGCCCGCAAATTTAAGACAACTTTTTGCACGGCGTTTTGAGCACGAAAAACCTAACATTAAAGAAAAGGTTAAAAATAACTTTCAATAATAACTCCTTAAAGTATAAAAACAGTTTAATCTCGGCTAATAAATACGAAAGAAATAGATTTCAAACAGAATAAGAAGGATTTAGTGCTGAATTTGTTTTGGAGCGCTACGGTCAACTTTTGCTACACGAGGTCTAATTAGATCGGGACCTACTGCTTAAAGCTTAGAGATTCCGAACGGCTACAAACATCCATGCCAACAGCGGGACTCGAACCCACGGACTCTGGTACAGAATGCCAGCATCCTAGCCATTCGACCATCATCCGGCAGTACTGGAATTGGATGTTTACTATCTGAAATATCAATTTTTGGACTAGCAAAAAGTGTTTTAAAGGTGTGCGAATACTTTTTTAAAACATCCTATTAAGTAGCTAACACACTTTGAAATAAACCTAGAATTTAAATATAAATTCTTGTTAATCTTGGGTTTTATAGCAAAGAGATGTAATGAGTTTTCACGTCTTAAAAAAAATCTCTAAACCGCTAAAATAAAAATAACATATATAATTTTTTTCGAGACGATTGAAATCGTTGAAAACCTTTTTATCAATGTTTTGAGGCTTTCCTCTATTTTTATTTGCTGTTTGTCCTAAACTCCCCTAGGCCGCAAACCCTTTGGGAAATTCCCCTTGACTTATGCACGGGGGAAGGGTCTTGCAAAATCCCCCCCCCCCCTCCCGAAGCTATGCATCTGGCATAGTCCTTTCTAATCACTAGAATCAAGCAACTCTGATTTAATTCTTTCCGTAAATTAATATCATAATACTTTCAATTGCCTTTTACATAGAATTTAAAAAATTGTGAGGCTAACTTGACAAATCGACAAGTGTGTAATAAATAAGTGTAAAAAAAACTTTCATGGTACATGTTAAGTGCACCCAAAATTTACTGCTAAGAATACAATAGTGAAATTGCAATAATAACTGTACAGTTACAAAAACTTCACATAACAGCGCAATAATTTAAATAAGCCCACAGCTGAAAATTAAAAATAAATTTTAAAAATAATTTCAATTGCTTTTTTATGCAGGATTTAATAAATTAGGAGTCTAACAGACAAATCGGCAAACATGTAATTAATAAGTGGAACAAAAACTTTTATGGTTTAATGTTATTGTACCCATAATTCACAGTTAAAAGTAGAATAATGAAACTGTAATTATCATTCATAACCGTGTAATTACAGACTTTACGTAACAGCGCAATAATTTAAAGAAGTCTGCAATGGAAAATTAACAATAAATAAAAAAAAATGATTTCAGTTGCCTTTTATACAGGATTTCATGAATTAGGAGACCGACAGATGCTGTGGGAAACGTGTAATCAATAAATATAACAAAAACTTTCATGGAATATGTTAAGACTGCTGTGTACAAACCCTACTGAATTCGTTCACCTTAATGCTAACCTATGGAGAAAATTCGTCTATTATTTACAGCTACATAAATACTGATAATCAAATATGGTATTTTCAGATTGCCTGAACTTTTCTGCACCTTGCAACAGGATTCATTTTATAAATTTCGTCCACCAAAGGAATTTATAAGCGTTTAAAACACACTATACCAGATTTTTCCCCCCGAATAATTTAAATTTTAAAATATTGTTTGCATTTTTTTAAAATGAAAAATGCCTCAAGGAATAAAATTTCTTTCTCTATTACGGAGTACAATTAAAAAAAAAAATCTTAAGTCGGCAATCCTTGGACACATTTTCTCCATAGGTTAACATTGAGGTGAACGAATTCAATAGGGTTAGTACATAGCATTCTTAATTGTACCTAACATTTATAGTTAAGAGTACAATAATGAAACTGTAATAATCTTATAACTGTACGATTACAAATACTTTACATTAAAACGCAATAATTTAAAGAAGTCTGCAGTTGAAAAATTAAAAATTCATAAAAAAATAATTATTTTTTTATTTTCAGAAAGAGACATAAAATGCAATATTTCAAAATAAAATACAATGGAACTTCCATATGACGGCCAGTAATGGTTCCGAAAAAGAGTGGCCGTTTTGAGGGGTGGCCGTCGAAAAGAGGTTTCTTCTGTAACAATGACTGTATGGAATCTTTGATTGGTTCCGAACAAAATATGTCCGTTAAGAGGGGTGGCCGCCGAATAAAGTTGACCGACTAGAGAAGGTTCAATGTAATTAATCATTAAAGATGCCAGAAATTCAAAAGGCATTTAAATTGTTGCGATATGTAGAATGTTTCTGTCGAAAACTTCTGAAAAATAGATAAATATAGACTAAGATAATAGGATAAATAAGACTTTTATGCACAAGTTAGCATTAGAGTAAGCCAACATACTATCGAAACTACCAAACCTGAAGAGACTAACACCATAAACTACTTTATCTCCTCTTCGTGGCGAAATAAAGAAGCATTCAATCTATTCTACGAGCTTTTGCCGTATGAGGAAGGATCAGATTTTCACAGCGGCAGTGCAGTTCTCAAGGGAACGGTCGAAGGAAGAACAAATATTATGCCGCGCACCACATAGAACAATTCCTTTTGTTCATCGGTGATTTCTATCGCGTTAAAAGACGAGGCGAGATAAACAACAGAATTCAGAAACGACTGCATACAGACGCCATATACGGTGAATATATTGCTTGTAACGGGGAAAAAAATAACAAAAAAGATTAGTATCTAGCCGAAACAATAAATATACCACCTGAAAAAATTGTTGAGCGCTAAATAAAAGCGTTTTTTTTTTTCAACTAAATAAAAATTAATAAACCGTAAAACAGAGCCCTGCAGATAACAAAGCTTAGAACAAAAGGGTGAACTTATTTAATCCTAAAGGGGAAAAGGAGTCGATGTAAAAGTTAGCCTTTAAAAAAAACTGATATTCTCTAATTTTACTGTTCTGTCACGAAAGACTGGGGAAAAAAGGTTGCAGAACAAAGACCTCTCTGGTCGAAGTTATTTTATTTTGATATCCGTCTAAGATCTAGGCTCTCCGGTTTCTTCTATGAATAAAAGATACGATTACAGCTCTTGTAAGGGCACACGTCGTTTTAATTTGTCTGCTCGCCTGCGTTTACGAAACAACGATTACTTGGCGATAGACGACGGCAAAATGGAGGTAGAATGCCGTATCGAATAGTTCGTGATGTCAAATAATCATAAGGTGTAAATTTTTAATTAACTGTCGCTCCATATTTCACCACCTGTCATAACACTCTGGGTGTCAATAACGATTATTTCTATGTTCAATTTAGGTTACTGAATAACATTAAAAACTACTTCTTGAGATCAAATTTAATAGAACGCTGAAGTGTAAATAGTAAAATTTAAAAAAAAACTTGTACAAACTATGTACTTGTCCCTCGATTTCATTGGTCACGAGTTCTCTATTCATAATTAAAAACGAATATTTTTAGTTTTTGCAACTTGCTGCTAAACTAAAAAAAAAAATTAAGGTTATAAAACACAGAACTGTAAAGTATTGTTCTGCCCTTTATACGCCACAATAATTTTATTGTTATTTGAATACCGTACAATTATATTAATACTGGACATCCTACCCTATATTGCCTTTTTCTTTTTCTGTGTTGGAGGGCCTACAGATATTCGCAGATTTTTCCCATTCGCGGTGTTCAGACAGTTTGTAAAGAATACACAGGAAAATATCAAATAAATCCATTTCCTTTGTGCCTAAAGGCCATTGAATGACATCCCGAGTTAGCTGATATGTATCAGCCACGGGTAACACCACCTTTTATGAATGCTAGTATAGATTTCACACTATTACGAGAATTTACATTTGAATGTTAAAAATAAAAATATTACTTGTCCTCCTAACAGCTTAACAACCATCTAAACGATAATAAGATTTCTTATCCACTTACCTAGAAAGAAAATAAAAATAATTAGCTACTAAATAAAACTGCATGTAGGATGATCATAAAACACAAAATAAAAACTAAGTAATTACATATATAAGACAGCAACAAACAACAAAATAAAACTACTTAGAATAGGAAGGTCCATGCTCAGTGCACTTTGTTGTTGTTGTTGTTTCTAATGTCCCCTGGTCGGAAGTATTCCAGACCAGGTCCATTTAAGCTAGCGAGCTGAGGGGTGCGGCTCCGGTTTACAGTGTCACCTCAAGGGTCCAATTTAGCCAGGTGCCACCTAAATTTTGACTGAACAGCCCCCAGGGGCGACATCTGGGGAGGGGATCATACCTTCTCCCGCCCTCTCTGACCTCATAGAGGGACTTTCCGGTCTACGGATTGAACGTGTCTATATCCGGCCTAGACACGGGGGTATTTAATGGCGCTTGACGAGAATCGATCCGAACACCCTCAGCAACGAAAGCCGACGCGCTACCACTAAGCTACATTGGGCCAGAGCCCTTTGTTTCACAGCTATTTGAGAAACTTGTTAGAAGAGAAAGTAAAAGAAAAATCTTCTTTAAAAAAATGACATTATCACCACTTTAATACTGAAAATGAATTATCTCCAATATATTATCTACCAGATGAGATAGATGCATTCGAAATTTTAAAAACTTGTCCGTCCCATCTTTGTTTAGTCCCACGTCGTTAGATAACCTTTGTTTAACTTGACATTTTTCCGAACGTTCTGTAGAGGACCAATACCGAAGAAATTGTTTTCCGGAACAGAGAAACCAAAATAAGAATTACACACGGTATAAACCAGTGAAGTTACGACTGCTCGTGAACTAATTCCTTATGTTGGGACCTGGTTGAGAACTAAGAGCAACGACTCGATTACTCGAACTGTACAGCTGTAGAAACTGACACCATGAACCTACGATCTACAACTACGGTCTGACGAATCTACGCACTGAAATAGCAGCGAACATAAAGTTGCATTTATTTACTTAAGTCTTTTCCAAATAAATAACTCAGGCGCCCTGCCAGAGTTAGGCACGTTAAGAATACTGCAGATAACACGAGGGAAATACTTCTGACAGACATATACAAGAAATATCAATTTTATAGTTATCCTGTCGTAGTTTTAAGATTACTTTATATCTATGGTGCCCGGTATAAAGGGCTTAAGTCAAAAACAGTGATTTAAATATACCAAGTTACTGGCTTTTATATCAATCGCAGGACAATAATTTCGACTTGAGTCTTTTGTACAAAGAAATGTACTTTTGTATATAAAATTGATAGACTTAAGCCTTTTATAAAACTCAAAAGTTTTTTTTTTTTTTATCAATACTAACAAATATCTAAAAATCGCTTTTTTGGACTTAAGCCCTTTATACCGGTCACCATCGATATATAAACACTGGTCTCCCTAGGTATGCGCTAACCAAGTCGCGAATCACAAGAAGAGAAAAGGAATTAATATCTTATTCATAGGTAAAAAAAAAACACTATATTATATTACAATAGGTTTTACATATAAATTTACGTTATAAACAAGCACACTAAAAACTATACCAACATCTGATACTTTTAAGATCTCTACGTCAATGTCCAAGAATCTATTTTTATGTGTAACAATCATCTGAGAATTTAGATACTAATTCTTGCTATTATACAACGTTTTCAAGTGAAATATTTAACTTAAGACTATCCTTCTATGTAAATATTTGGTTGCAGAAACGACATCGTTATCCCTACTGTTGTTGCATTAAAGTCCGAAATCGTAGAAATGCTTTCAAAGACTGAAATATTAAGGCTGCTGTGTTGTACTAACCCTATTGGATTCCCTCACCTCAGTGTTAACCTAAGGAGAAAATGTATCCACTATTTACAGCTACATAAATGCTGATAATCCAATAAAAATGGTATTTTCAGATAGCCTGAACATTTTTGCACCTTGCAACACGATTCATTTTATAAATTTCGTCGACCAAAGGAATTTATGAGTGTTTAAATCACACTATACCAGATTTTTTTTCCCAGAAAAATTTTAATTTAAAAATATTACTTGCATTTAAAAAAAAAAACGAAAAATACACTAAGGTGTAAAATTTCTTTCTCTATTACGGAATACAATTTAGAAGAATTGCCGCAACTTTAAATCCATTGCGGCAATCCTTCGGCAAATTTTCTCAATAGGTTAACACTTAGATGAACGAATACAATAGGGTTGTTGAAAAGAAAAGACAAAAACTTTGTGCTCGAGGAATATACAGGAAATCCAACGTAAATAAAACACAAATAGCAGTAAGGTGCAATTTTGCATACGGCCGTTTCGAAGTTGCAAAGGAGCTTCTGTAAAGAGCTTCTGCAAAGGAGCTTCTGGCTTAGTTTTCGGCTTTTTGAGCTGCCACTAAGTTCTTTGCACTGAAGAAGCTCCTTTGCAGCTTCGAAACAGCCATATGCAAAATTGCACCTTACTGCTATTTGTGCTTTATTTACGTTGGATTTCCTGTTTATTCCAATAGAGTTAGTACACAGCACCCTTAACGCAGAGCTTGAGACCAGACAAAGCATAATGTGAAATTTCAGTTAGTTTTTGTGTTATTGAGGATATAGAAAGTAATTATTCAGAATAATAAAGGGGTGGAAATATAAAATGCTCTATTTTATTTTTTTATTGAAGATGGTTGGTTGGTTGACAGTGCTACGGTTAATTTTTGCTACACGAGGGCTAATTAGATCGGGACCTACTGCTTAAAGCCGATTGCGAACGGCTACAAAATCTATGCCATTAGCGAGGATTCAAACCCCCGGGTACCGCATGTCATGGCCCTAGACATTCGGCCATTCCCCGACCTTTCAATTTGAAGAAATCCACATATTTAGAACAAGCAAAATCCCAATTTCTTGCAATCAAATCAATTACACTGCATTTAAAAGCATTCTTAATTTCTGCTTTTTTAAAATAATAATAGTCTATTAATATTTTTCATATCATTTCATGATGTCAATTAAGAAAGATTTAATATAAATTAGTTAGAGCGAAATGTCAGTGTTAACATTTTAATAAACTCAATGTCACATAACTTTTTTTTAAAGAAAAATAACAATATTAGCTGCTTATATGATGATGATCATCATTATATTTGGCCCGACAGCACAGGGTGGGCCAGGGCCTTCTGTTGAAGATTCCTCCAGGATAACCTATTTCTAGACCTGGTCTGCCAGTTCCCGACCCCAATCACTCTAAAATCTGATTCAACAGAGTCGAGCAATCTTAGGTTTGGGCTTCCTCCTTTCCAACTAGTAAAGGGCCTTGCAACAGAAAATTCTGTACTGGATTTTTTTCATCCATTCTAGCAATATGAGAGGCCCAGTTCATTCTTATAATTTTAAAACTTTTAATAATATCGGGTTCTTTAAAAAATCTATAGATTTCTGAATTAAAACGTCTCCGCCACGGGCCATTTTCTTTGACAACAACAAGGATTCTTCTGAGAAACCTTCTCTCGAAGACTGCAATTCTGTATTCTCCATTTTTTTTTTGTTAGAGATAAAGTTTCCAAACCATACATTAGGAACGGCCTAATGATAGTTTTATAGATAAGAAGCTTTGTTTTTCTGGAGAGAAACTGAGACTTCAATAAGGAGCGAAGTCCAAAGAAGGTTTTGTTGCTTATTATGATCAAAACCTGCAAATGTACTTGAAAATTCGCAACACACATTATTACAGGCACACTCGGCAATTTAAATACTATAGATCTCAAGTCTTCAGCAATAATATAATAAATTATGCAAAAAATCTAAGGTAGTCAAGGAAATTTAAAGACAATTCAATGGTATTTGATAAGCAAAACAAAGCACCCAATATAACTAACAGCTCATAAACCGACTTACTGAAAATCAGTCCATGACGCATGTAAAATGACGTGCGACACACCCCATAAACTTTCACAGGGCAAAACATAATCATAAACATTATCAAACATAATCACAATATTCACCAGACAAGCAATTCTGCTTTTATTACATGGGCAAGACAGCTTTCACCACCCTCCCCCCAAAAAAAGATGAGAACACGGAGACGCTACCAGACTCAAATAAATAAATATTGAACTACCCTTGGCGTACTGCCAAATTCATCGCAACGGGATCATCGGAAGAAATGTATTTTATTCCTGAAGCAAAATAACTCTGTGAGTTTAAATTCAAAATACATATAAAAAAGCAGGAGTTAAAATTCTCGTTTTGTCCAGTGTCTGAATCATATAACTTTAAAGGTAAAAAAGTCAGCAATGCGAGTTCAACCTAACGGAAAAAAAAAACAATTATGCAGCACGTAAAAAATTTTCACGATATAAAGCTTTATTTAAAAAAAAAGGGAGGGGGGATTTTTAATCACTAAATTTAATTTTATAAAGTAGGTAAATAAATAAATAAATAGACAAAATTCTCAATATTCAAACAGCGGGGCTTTAAAAATCCGTTTAATGATCTACGGTTTAAAATGTAAACAAGTCGGCTCTGCTTTTGGAAAACTCAGTAGTTTGCTTCTTAATGAAAATAATTTTTGCAACTCACATAATTTAATTTTTTTTTTAAGTATTTGACCCAATTTGTGTTTCCTGAGATGATAAACTCGCGTTCTCTCTTTGGATCGTCTCCCATCAGCACCTGGTAAAACCCTATGCAAAATTATCTCCAGCGAGGTATTGATGTGGGTGGAGTCGGCAAAGTATATAAACACCTGGCAGATAGATAGATGATCGTAAGTAAAGTAAAGTGAAGTGAATGTCATGCCGCCATTCCCATTGGTACCGTTCCAAGAGGTGCAAATGCACTCAACTGCCGTGAGCAGATTGTTCAAGCATCAGAAAAGGTAAAGGTTAGAATTAAAATACAAATTATCTAATAAAAAGCCCCCTACCGCTTGCAGCACAACAAAATGCATGTCAGAAAGACTTTTTTTACGACCGGAAAGCGTAAAAATAACACGTCAGCTTTGTGAATATTTTAGTTAAGACCAATTTAAATCCATTTAAAAAACTGATAAATTCGTAATTTTTGTTATAAATATTCAAGACAATTTTTTAATTATCCGTGTTTTCTTAGTGCCCAGTGCGTAATGCACGAAAAATCGGATGTGTATGATTTATAAAGAGGCTAAATCAATCAATTTCATAACATTTTCAACAAAGATGCATTCAGGTCTTACGGGATAAACTGAAAATCTAGGGTAACCATACACCATCAGAGAAAACTTTTTAAAGTTATAATTTGTTTTTACGTCAATATTTTATGGTGACATGGGATTTATACGACTTCATTAGGGGCGATTTAGGAAATTTCATTAAGGGCAAACTACGGGACTTCATTAAGGGCAAATTACGAAACTTCATTAAGGGCTAATTACAAAACTTCATTAAGGGCTAATTACAAAACTTCATTAAGGGCTAATTACAAAAATTTATTAGGAGCAAATAACGAAACTTCATTAAGGGGATAAAGTAATCACAGAATAATAGTTGAAATTTTCGTCTGAAAGGTGAGCAGTTAGAATACTAGCGTATAGGAAATTTCTTTAAAATTGATAATAGATTTATCTAATCCCAATGTTTAACAAAAAGATAATTAATCTACGGCCACGAGCACAGTCTTTTCAAATCGCAGAAAACTATGAACCTTTATAATTTTTTTATAAATTGTATAACTTTTTAAATCGTTGGAAATCGTGTTCCTCAATAACTTTCAATAAATTAAATCAATTTAACACATTTCAAGCAAAACTTCTTCTTGTCAGATATTTAGCATAAATGAAAATAAATTATCAAAAAATTCATTCTGATAGAAAAAAAATTCTAAAAAATATTTTTTTAATCAAAATTCTCTAATAACTTAAAAGCAATAATAAAATAGCAAACACTCTTATTAAACTAAAGACGTATATAAAACTCAAATGTAATTAGTAAAGACACGCTCGGTCGGGTTTGAAACTATGCAGATAAGAAAAAAACAATATTTTGAACGAAAATGACGTTTCAAAAGTTAAACAAGATAGCTTATAAGAAGCATAAATACTTAACGCTCTATGTAAAAGCACAAGAAAAGTAAGATGCATCGATTTCATTTTTACTCCATACATATCCAAAAGTGACCGGAATTTTTTTATAAATTTATTTATTTATTTATTTATTTTGTAGAAAAATAAATTGATGAAATCGTATGTAATATGTACATCCAGAAATATGGTAAACCGGCGATGTAGCAGTTAGGTTTCATGTTATGCGGAGATATCCTAGCCCACAGACTTTTAGACGTTCTAATACAGTGGTATAAATTATCGAATTTTTCGGACCATAAGACGCACATCTTTACATAAAAAAAAGGCTTAAAATTGGGGTGCATATTATGGTTCGAAGGTAACATTAAAATAAATGAATATTTTATTATATATATATATATATATTTATTTATTTATTATATATATTGTTACGAATTTTGTAAATATTACATTTTATTTCGTTAAAATGGCTTTTATGAAAGAGCTCCTATAGCTATGTATTTAACATGGGAGTCTATGGAAATCTCGCCAAATACGAGAGTTATCGCCAAATCGACGATGGATTTAGTGACTTATTTTGGTCGCCAAATTTGACGATATTTCGCCAAATGGTCGCGAAACCTTTCCGACTAAACCTTTCTGGAAGCTTCTAGAAATATCTAGCTGAGACTGACAAATAGAGGACGCTTTGGAAATCTATAAATATACCTGACATTGGCATTAGAACTCAGTTCAATTTCCTAGTGAGAATTGAATGTGTTGAAACTGCGTTAATTGGCGTGTATTGTATTGAAAATCCTGGTATCCTGCCTTGTGTTTTTAGAATTTTCTGCTGTATAGAAGACAGTTGTTACGTGTTTCATGTTTGAATTTGTGTATTCGCCTGAAGAATTTACAGAATAATAAATTTATTTTGTGTGAACTTTCTGGAGAGATTTTATTCAATCCTAACGAACCCAGGAAAACGGAACAATATATATATATATATATATATATATATATATATATATATATATATATATATATATATATATATATATATATATATACACATACATATATATATATATATATTTATTTATTATATATATTATATATATTTTATATATATTATTTATTATATTATACATATTTTATAGTATACTAGTATTTCCCCTAATATTAAAAAAATCTACGGGTACTCCGGATCAAATTTCACATTATATATATTATTTATATATAGTTTTACTGCAATCGTTTTTTATCGAAAATGCACGTACAGTGGAGTCCCGATAATCCAAAATGATTGGGACCAGACCCTTTTCAGATTAAGCGAAATCATTCTTAAAATAAACTTAAATTACATAATAACGTGTGATTACATAAATATTACATATTACATGTGATTACACAGTTTTTTTTATAAGGTATGTCTAAACATAACCAAATCTGCGGACCAAATGTCTGATAAGAGAGCGGAACTTTGCCTAGTACAGTACAGCAGAGTGTAAGATGTTCTAACAAAACGTCACAGTGCTCGACAGTTGGATAGGTGCGTCGTCACTGTTAGTGTCAGTTTAGCATTAGCATAAACACCTGTTGTGTTATTCTGCTGTGTCCTTCTTTATTATACCACTGTTGTCTAACTTTGAATTTTCAGGTAATTTTCAGAAATTTATTTTATATTACTTAGTATCACTGTAGTTTTATTGTAACCTTAGTTCTTTTTGACTTTTGGTTTCGGATTAAGTGGACTTTCGGATTACCGAAGTTAGGATTATCGGGACTCCACTGTATAGTTAAAATTATAATTGCTTAACACTTTTGCAATCCTTTGTGAAAAAAATGCACAATTTAAACCAATAAATACGTAGTTATTTTTAGCTATACGGAACAACGAAAGATGCATGTTCAAAATACAGTAACCACCGCTTATAGTGGTCAGTGGTTATAAGAATCAACCGTTTATAAGAATCAATCTTGCAAGAACAAAATCAAATGTATTATTTCCATGTTAAAATTTTCGCTTTAAAGAATCAATCCACCGGTTTTAAGAATCAGCTTACAATCGTCGCTTTCCTTCAACTTTTCCGCCAGGACGTTGGCATCAGTAGCAGAGTATGCGAGTTCGAGTCCCACTACTGGCATGGACGTCTGTAGCCTTTAAGCGTCTGTAGCCTGAATCGGCTTTAAGCAGTAATTCCCGGTCTAATTAGCCCTCGTGTGGCAGAAGTTGACCATAGCGCTCCAACCCAAACCAAATCTTTCATTTTTACAAAAAAGCCAGTTAAACCCTCAAAAGGCATGAAGTTCTTACTTTACTTTTTTAAAAAGAATGACGGATAAGACGTTGGGATGGAAGGCAGCTGTAAAATACATCCCTTTCTTTGTTAGATATCACATAAGTTTCCTCGTAAACGCTTTAGCTAAAAAGTGTCCTATTATTTTGTCCCAGGGGCATCTCTGCCCCTTCAGATAATTAATATAAATTAGAGTATTTTAAATTATGTAATATATGTATATGTGTGCGTGCGTCCAAAAACCTAACTTTCGGCTATAAGAATCAACCGCTTATAAGAATCAAAAGCAGTAATAACAAACGTGATTCTTATAAGCGGAAATCACTGTACATCAAGAACATGGGTGCTTCAAAAAATAATTATTATTATTATTCAGCCGGAATAATAATAATAATTATTATTATTATAATTATTATAATTTGGGAATGCTCCTTTTCGATAAAGTTTTAAAAACGTTGAAATAACAGAAAAATTCCATACAGTCCTCGTCGGTTTACTTCCTCTTCCTTATTTACCCTTCAGCTTTTTCCCCGATAATCTTTACTCTACATACAGAGTACATAAGTCTACGTGAAGGATGGTTTTAGTGAACACGGTCAAATGGTTATATTCATAACACACACGCATAAATATAATCAGAAAATGATAAATATTTATTCCTGGATATTTCCGTAATTTCCGGATTGAAGCTGGAAAATAGTTTGTACACGAAAGAGAATCATCGACAGCGCGTTGAACATACTATTATCTATTCCAGTTCCCAGAGCGTTTGTGTACAGACGCACTGTGCAAACAAACGTGTCAAGCATACCAAAATGAGTCAACCATTTAATGAAATCCCCAAAGCAGGATAACAGAGGGGACTTCATAGGAAAACATGGGATTATGGGTAAAGTGGAGATCATGAATCAAGCTTTAACGATCTTATCAACATGTAATTTTCTAATAAAAGAGAGCTCGGGAGTGTAGTAAAGCTGACGGAAGAGCGACTTTGGATATTTAAAGGATGGGTACAAGAACTGAATGTTCTCATAAATGTGTTTGCTTTCGGGCAGGTAATGTGCGAGATAAGGATATTAAAACAGCGTAAAAAAGTTTATTCGCTCTCTCTCTCTCTTTCTTAAGTGTGCAATGCAATCTACAACGTTAATTCGAAAGGATCATAACATGGCCAGGTGATGTAATGATACGCACAAATTTGTCCGGAAAGCAGATCGATCCCCGTGCCGGGCAAGTAGTGATTCAGTTGTGATACAAATGTTGGATGATGGCCAAATGGCTAGGACAATAATCTTCGCGTCCTAATCCCGCGGTAGGCAGGGGCGTTTATGGCCGTTTAGAATTGGCTCTAAGTTGCAGGTTCCGATGAGTTTGGCCTTCATGTTGTAAAAGATAACCCTAGCGCTCCGCACTAATAAACCAAGTACGATATGAGAATATTTTTTAAGCCTGGGTCGACGTCGTTATAACAATTTCAAAAGTTTAAAAGCGAACAGAAAGTTTACATCAGACACAAAACGGGAGCAGTTTCTTACGTGGAACATTGTAGCGTTGTATGATTGTGATGGGGTTTTTTTAAGCTTATAATATTATTTTATATTTACTTATTAATTAAAGTTAGAATTACTCTTTACAATCTTTTAAAATCAATTTACTTCAAGAGTTGCCATTTGGCCATTAGTGGTTAGTACATTTTAAGATAGATGGTAAGTTGCGTTGTGTTATTTTTAAATGCAATAACCCATAAACATATAATAATTATAAATTACCCTAGGTTCATTACTGTCTGCATCACTGTGGTGATTAATGAGCCAAAAGAAAAATGAAATTATCTCACCTAAAAGAAAAAGCTTCATATCTGCTGAAATAAAAATAAAACCTAAAGCTGAAAATCAGAAAATTTACTAAAAAGGCAAGGACCGACATGACAAAGATATACTTTAACATAACAAATTTATTCCTTCCGATTACATTAACAATATTACCACCAATCTGGTAATCAGTTCTATTAAACATTTTTTGGGATACCAATATTAAATCATCAATAATACAATTGCTATAAAAACCAACTTCTATATCCTCGCAACACAATAAAATATATACAATGACAATTCAAAATGAAATGGCTGGCGAATATAAAAAAAAAACCTGAATTATTCTATATGCAATTGCTCATCTTAATTCCAATTTTACATTTAAATCTAATCTTAATGATGTTGCTGCAGCTTTAATCAAAGGTAGAGAGGTTATGGATAGAATTTATAGAAGTAAAGGAAGGAAAAGAAATTCACCCGTCGCGTCACTTCATCGTCGGGATCTTAGCGCTGTATCGAGGCCAGAGCTTCCAGCCCCGACCCCTCGGTCTCTCGCCCTCGCCTCCACGTCCAGGATCCAGAAATCTTCCCCTTGTTTTCAAAATCCCGCGCTCCGAGTCAGCACCTTGTCACCACCACATCAGTCCGGTGAAACCATCCTCCACACCAAATAGTTCCCTGATGCTCCGAGAATTGTAATGGCCTAAATGAGGGGGGAAGGCTACTGGTGGCACTCTTGCACTCTGCAATTGTTTATACAATTAATTTTTTTCCACCCCTCATCTCGTTCTTGTTGGTTAATTTAATTTCATGGCGGCCTGGTCATCCACCCGGCGATATATCCCTGCGCGCCTTGCATCTGACCTCCCCGTTCGAAAAAGGGCTTTAGCGGACGTATTGGGTTACCGATAGTGGGGGAGGCTTTCAAAACTGTTGCTAGGCGCTGGGTCATTTTTTTAAGGATAGAAGAAAAGCAAAGAATATTTCAAAGACCTTTACCATTTAAATTACAAAATGCCAGCCAAAAAAACAATAAAAAAAAATATGCCAACCATTCACAAGGTTCATAACTAAAACTTATTAATTTATCAATATTAACAATAAGGTATAACCTGTGATGATCTATTTCAAACTTAATTCTTCTCAATGTCAAAACATTTAGAGAAACTTGCGCACCTTCTCCAAATGCGATGACATTAATCAAATCAATTAATATCTGATCACCACAAGTATAACCCTTACATATATTTAGCAGAGGCTTAATAAATTGATTAAAACAAAGCACAATCGTTACTAAAATTTACTTACTTTACTAATTTAATTATCTAAATACCCGATATTAATATTAACTTTAATCACTTCCAAAACTATTAATTATCATCACAACAACATTATCTCATATTTGGGCGAGTTACACACAAAAATCAGCTCACGTAATTTTATATCCAGTGTGCTAAGAAATAAATCAATATCTTTTTAAGGTATCTAATAACGACAGCTACCAATCTACTTAAATTTAAAATTTTTTTAAAATTAAAAACTCAAAAAACGTTTAATAAGTCTCAACGTGCGAACAAAGTTTACATAAGGCAAGTGGAATTTAAGGAGAAAAAAATTTGGGGAACAATTAAATAACTCGGCATTAATTTATAGCTAACGTTAGTCTATACTTTGAAATTCAGTAAACTTCCGAAAGAGATTCAACATACAATTATGCTCCTTAA
The DNA here is from genome assembly GCA_907164885.2 of Dolomedes plantarius. Lineage (NCBI taxonomy): Eukaryota > Metazoa > Arthropoda > Arachnida > Araneae > Dolomedidae > Dolomedes > Dolomedes plantarius. Next base: position 177,832,389 of record OU015491.1, on the reverse strand, counting down.
CGCTACTGTGTACAAACCCTTTTAGATTCTCTCACCTTGGTGTTAACCTATGGAAAAAATTTGTCTGCTATTTACAGCTACATAAATGCTGATTATCAAATAAAAATGGTATTTTCAGATAGCCTGAACTTTTCTACACCTAGCAACAGGATTCATTTTATAAATTTCGTCTACCAAAGTAATTTATAACACACGGCTTTTGAAACACACTATACCAGATTTTTCTCCAAATAATTTAAATTTTAAAATATTATTTGCATTTTTAAATAAAAAATGCCCCAAGGTGTAAAATTTCTCTCTCTATTACGGAGTACAATATTTTCATTATTTTTTTTATTATTATTTCAAATCCAAGTCGGTAATCCTTGGACAAATTTTCTCCATTGATAAACATTGAGGTGAGCGAATCCAATAGGGTTAGTTAGTACACAGCAGCTTTAAGAGCTACTAATAGTTTCTTGTCTGTATGCTTAAGGAGAGAAAATCTGTGATATTTTTAAGCCTTGTTTGTTCTGACCTTTGGCTACTTTCACCCACCTAGAATCAAATCTGCGATGTTTAAACCCGCGAAAGTTGCAAGCCCATTGTACAATCTTTAGTCTCCAAAATAACTGCTACGCCTACAAAACATATAAACTCAGTTTACAATACTCATAAAATCAAAAACAATAATGCGATCTCCCCTTACGCAACTTCGGTAAATATCTTTTATGGTTTAAAGACCAAGAACAAAATGACGCTCACGTTATTAACAAAGGGAGACATTTCGAAACACCGCATATGGAACGAACGTTTTAGATCCTTTGTGCGGGAGTGTACGCACATAACAAGGGAAACGATCTTCATTCGTCTCGCAAGAACTGAATTAAGTCCTAAACGGAACACAACCTAAGAATACACTTTTGACGTCACGCGGTCGGAAATAAGAGTAAGAAAAAAAAACTTGAAAAAAGGAAGTCGATTCTCGTCCCCACTGATACTATTTATAACAAAGAAGTTAAACTGCAAAATAGCCATCGAGAGAATTCGCAGCAATATTCATTGAAACGTACCCACTGTTTTCGTGTCCATCAATGATTAATTTATGGTACTTTATAGTGACTCATAACATAATAGATGCATTAATATGGAATTGAACAAAACTAATAATTCGTTAAATTTCTGTAGCAGTTTATACTTTTTAAGTAATCGGCGATTTCTTACTGGATCCACTCAGCACTGTTAAAAAAATTTTATATTTGTGTATCTCGGAAGAGTCATTACCTTAACATTTAATTTTTCCTTTTTCCTTTTGAAAAATTGATGAAAAAGTTTTTAAAAAATTAGTTAGTACCGTCAAAAAGCATCAGATCATCCACCAATATAATTCTACTACACAATAAAATTAATTTTCCAACCAGGGATTTATATAGTATAATAGGGATGGTATAGTATTTAAAACAATTCGTGTTATTTAAAATCGAACAATTGGAAGTAAATACTTCTTTTGATTTTGATAACTTCTCTTTGTTCAACAGAGACCATTTTTAATGACATTATTTTGACTGATTTACCGTCCTTTCAGGCACTCCGATATTTTCCTCTCTTTTCCCTCGATTTAGAGCCAGCAGTCACACACTGGTGCGTACGTGTAAATTAAACTTTTACCGCAAGCAAAAGCTCCTGCTTTCGACCGGCGGATGGCAGACTGGAAATTGAAAGGAGCCCGCCATCTTAATGACAGCAGTGTTGTTACTATATATATATATATATATATATATATATATATATATATATATATATATATATATATATATATATATATATATATATATATACACAGAACTCGGATAGTGATAAACACATACTATGAAATATAATTTAAATTACCAACTTGGAAACACGTGACCTGGTTTGTACGAAACTTGTTTGATTCTGTCTCAACTCACGTCAGGATTATCTTAGTCTTACAAATATTCCACTATTGTAAGAAGTTTTTTCATGTACTGTACTGCATACAAACAAACAAATGTTTGTTCGTATGTTGCACAAATATATGTTTTAGTTATACAAGCAGATATTTGTGCAAATGTAGTATTTCAATGACTCAGCCGTTTCTCGATGTCCTTAGACCTAAGTACTACAGAAATTAATTCATTGGGAGCAGTCGAAATAAAACTGACGTTTATTTTCAAACAAGGAAGAACATGCAAATGCCAGACACTACGTACAACATTGTTGACAAAATAGCGGAAACAGAGAAAATACTCATGACACCTGCATTCACTTCCTTTAATTCGTTAGCAGACGTAAATTGACAACGTACACACGTTTCCAAACGAGAGCGCGTCACGATTTTGGCCGCCGATCCATGATGACCATCTTCGTAATCTAATAATGGGAAAAATATATTAGATGCGGAGCCGAAAGTGGCCATATATTAAGCTAAGAAATGTGCAGCCAATGTTAGAGGTTGGGGTGATCCCTTTTGATAAATTCATTTTTAAAAATTAGAATTATGCCCTCTGGTCGGAATAACTCCAGACCAGGTCCCTAAATAGCAGCGAGCAGAAGAATACGGGTCCGGTTTACAATGGCACAACAACGGTCTGAGTCCAACTTGACCAGTGCAACACAATTCTAACCAGAAAACCCCCAGATGCGAATCTGAGGAGCTCGTACCTTCTCCAACCTCACTGACAACATATAGAAAATTCTCCGGTGCACATATTTAAAGTGCCCGTATCCGGCCCAGACACGAAGGTATTTAATGGCATTCGTCAGGATTCCCACCGAGCAACCGCAGTCCGAAGCCCAGTGCGCTATCACTGGGCTACCTCGGGCCCACGAAACATTAAGAATCGGTACTAGAACAACGAAGATATTATTTGCATGGCTCCACATTCTATAGCTGTTAGCAATAACAGCTATAGAATGTACAGCCGGCTGCCGTGAGCTCGGGTTCGAATCCCGATCAAGGTTTGGTGCGTTTCTGTTCTGTCCCCTTATAGGGAGCGATGTTAGTTCCCCTATATAGTGCTCCCGTAATATAGAAGCCAACAAAAGCTCGGTGTAAGTATGAGCAAATGTCATCGGACAAGTGCTTTCCGCTTAGGGGGGTAAAATTCCATACAAATGTAGGTTATTTTAATATTTGATCTTTAATCGAGGCAGGCGCGCGCACACACACACACACACACACACACACATATATATATATATATATATATATATATATATACACAGTGGAATCTCTAGAGTTTTTGAAGGGATCGACTTTAATGAACGATAAATGCGAGAAAACGATAGATTCGGGAACATTACAAGCAACATGATCGTTAGGATTGGATGAAATGAACGACACATACGGGTAAACGATGATTCGGGAGACGATCGATCGAGATTCTACTGTGTCTGTGTGCGTATATATATATACAGTCGAACCTCCATATATCGAAGTAGCAAAGTGCCGGAAAAAAATTCGATATATAGAAATTTCGATATATAGAATTGATGATAGTTTTATCATAATTCTCCTAAAACATTAAAATTAAAGCTAATTTTCGTACACGAAACTCCATTTCTATTTTATATGCGAATCACATTAAATGAAAGTTAATAACTAAAAAATGAATTAATATGAAAGATGTATTGTGTACTATATACCTTTAAAAAAACCAATAATCCAGACAGTGGTTACAGTGATCACAGTTACATTCTTTAAAAAAAAACTACGAATATCTTGCCGAACAGCCAGTTTTGCGGAAAGTTCATCAAAGAAATGTTCGCATTTATTCAGTCCACTAAAAACTTCATAAGGGACATTTTCCTCTAATTGAAGTCCACGACGTATTGTTTCAAACGCCAAAAATTGGGAGATTTTATTCTAAAGTGGAATAAAATTTCCCAATATGTCATGAAAAAAATTTCGATATATAGAGATTTTTTCGATATATAGAAACAGTTTTTCTATGTAATGAACATGGGGATTTGCTAAGAGTTCGATATATAGAAAATTTCGATATGGGGAAGTTCGATATATGGAGGTTCGACTGTATATATATATATATATATATATATATATACTCCTCTTTGGTAGAGCGATATTGGGAAGCAAGAAGACGATGTAGAGACAGTGACTTTTTTCCCCCCGATCTTTAATCATTTTTCTTTATATAGTCTTAGTTTGTTCTTTGTACATTTCAAGTCTATTGTTATTATATATATATATATATATATATATATATATATATATATATATATATATATATATATATATATGGATTAATAGATAGATAGAGAAATAGATATAATACAGTAATACAGCTATATCTATAACAGTAAGGCAGCCTTGAAACAGGAAAAAGTTTAATGATAATGTCCATTCGTAGCAAACATTTCAATTCTTATTAGGGGTATAAAAAAAGCAAAAAGAATTTTCACTTTCAATTGACTGAAGAGGTATCAAAGATAATGAAATTCATAGAAAACCTCAGGGATTTGGCTTCCATTTTAAAAAACCTTTATTGGGGCTACTCAAGGCACGTAAATTGGTGTTAACGCATAATATAATATACCTCACAAAATTTGCTTGGGAAAAAAAGCATTGCTTGCATTGAATTTCTAATGAAGCACGTCATTTAACTTAAACAGATGATAACGAATCCTGGCGTTTATACGAGATCAACGGTTCCATCAGGATGCGTCCATAGCAGTATCCAAAATAAAGTTCATCACTTTCTTACTACGCATTATTTTAAAGTAATTTGGGGTGCACGGAAATATATGCAAATATTAGTTGTAAACTTAAGAGGTTTTTCGATTTATTATTTAGTCTTTATTTTCCAGTCTGACTTAGGCGTTTGCTTTAAATATCAAAATTTAAATTTTCTATTTAATATGAATGCATTGAAAATTGGCTCAAAGGAATGAAATCCGTACGTTTCACTGAGTTACGAGCTTAAATACGAGGATTGTCGACGAGTTAAAAGTAATCACGACTTGGTTGCCATAGCAACACCCCCAATGTCTGAATAGCAGTTATGATGCAAAACCCTCTTGATTTCCATGAATTCATTGCAAACGTTTCATTCTAATAGGTCGGTATATGTTTAAAATACTGTGTCCCCCCATTCTTGGAAGAATCAATGGAATTCTCGATACATTTTAGAATTTGTGTCCAAGAAAATTCCTAGAAATGGAATCACCATTAGAAGAATTTGAAATACGAAATAAGCATTAGGAGGTACGCACAAATCAGATGTTTATTCCCTAGAAATTTTACAAAGGCTGAATGAAACTAATTTCAAAACTTTTGCTCGTTAAAGCACATATTCTGGGAAGTATTCTTAAATTGCAATAAAATTTAGTGAGTTGAATACAAGTAATTTTACTTTGATGAATTTGTTTGTTTGTTTTTTAAATTATAACAATGATTTAATACGAATTCGTACAGTGGGCGCATGGATTAAAAATTGTGCATTTAAAAAATTTGGCTTCCGATTTACCGCAGGATAGTAACAAAAGATTTTTACTTTGCAGAGAAAACGGTAAGATCCCGTATTTTCAATAACGCTTTCATTAATTTAACACAATGCTTACTGAGATAATAAAATAAGAGAACAACCCCCAAACGTATATGATTAAATGCAATGTTTAAAATTAAATGTTTAGATAAGCCGGATAATAAAACACCAATTAGGAAACACGCTATCTAGTAGCCAATCGCCAGTAGCTAAAGTCGGAAAGAAACACTGAGAAAACAACTTAAAAACAAACCTAGGATTTAAAATGAAAATCACAAAATAAGCTTATATATTATGCAGGGTCGTGAAGATTAATTAAGCAAAATAAGGTGCAATTCTAAAATGGTTTTGAAAACGAATAGGGAATACAGAAGCAGACAAAATCTGAATTGTAATATTAATATTAATTAATATATATATATATATATATATATATATATATATATATATATATATATATATATATATATATATATATATATATATATATATATATATATATCATGAAACTTCTGTAGCCTGCCACCCATCTAAACGGCCATATTTTGTTCAGTACCGATAAAGACCCTGTAAACCGGGTCGTCGTGACCCGATGTATAAGGGACTCGTAGTATTAATGTAGAAACGGATAAATGGCTCGTATTTACATCTAGTTTAATATCAGCTATATACAGTAATCATAATATACAGTAAGTTGTTCCGTAGAACTTAAGTAACATCGATTCGGGGTTCCTAAATATAGTTCAATAGAGACCTCAAGCCTCCTAGATTTCCCGCGCTCTATCAGTACGTCAATACCTCATCAAAATCCAGTCTATAATGCTCCCTGCATCATGCTGTCTCCTTCCTTTTTTTCTTCTTGGAAAATTCTCGTACGTTCTGCTGCATCACGTGTAGTATCTTTCACGCCTCCCGAGAGTCACCTTTTTCATCCTTTGTCGGCACAGCCTTTTTCTGCGGTTTAGTATTCACAGTCTTTTATCGGCCGCGTCAGCTAGGCTCTCCCATTTTTACCTCGTCTCCCTTCCTGCGCTAATGGTCTTTTGTTTAACAATTCTAAATTATGTATCACTTAGCAATGGTCATTTTAATAAGTTCCATTGAGGTATTAATGATTATGTCGATCATACTTAAGCTCGCCACATCTGTACTGGATTTTCCAAAATTAGGATTGAGTCTGTTCCACACCATGTGAGAGTCTCACAGACCCCTTAGAGCCAATATTATGAAAGAAATCTCATTTCGTCGGCCACCCCGCAAAACTGCCTTTTTTTTAACGAACCATTGTTTTCCACCATAGAAGAGTTTTACTGTATGTATGTATGTATGTATATACAAACATACATATTCCTGTATATATATATATACATATATACATACACACACACACACGTACATGCAAAACATTGTGATGATAAACCACAATTGGTGAATAGCTGCGTCCAACTTATTGGAGATGCAGTCGGCACGAGGGAGTGTTGATCACATATATGCAGTCGCTCGTTGCGTGATGAGAGAAACAAACACATGGAGCCATAGAAGCAATACATAAATCACAGATTTTATCCATTCAGCTATTTTATTGATAAAGACGCATTAGCTGCAGTGACCACAAGATCTGACATGATATCTGACTGCAGACCTGGAGCAGCTACAAGCAAAGGAAGATAGGAGTGAAGAGCAGTAACGGCCACAGGACTTGCCTAGCGGGACGCGATAACAGCAACTGCTTACATGACAGAGTGAAGTGAGAAGAGACGTCGTGACCACCGGACTTCCGGTGTCCGCAAACAGATGATCTGACAGCAAGGAGAGGTAGGTGAGAAGAAAGAGAAGTATATTCAGGCAATTATCAAACGACTGTTTGCATTGTCACCAGGAAGCCGAAATTATTATTTAATTGAACGAATTTAGTCTCGTGGAGCTCACGTGCCCACGTCGTGGTTCTCCGGGGATTAACTAATTGCTAGATCACGCGCTTGCTAGATCTGCGTTTTATCAAAAAGAAAGAATTCGAAAACACGACTTATTTATTATATACAAATTTAATGAGGCCTTCGGGTTCGGGCCAGATATTAAGGGGATGTTATTGAATTCAGATGAAGCCCGATGGCGTAGTGGTTAAAAGCGTCAAGCTGCCATCCCACAGGTCCAGGGTTCAACCCTGTGACTGAGCAAGGTCGACTCAGCCTCTCATCCCTTCAGTGGGTCGATAAAATGAGGACCAAGCATGCTTGGGAACTAAACTCTGGGGATCCCACATCAGGTTGACCACCTGACTGAGACATATGCTGTATGGCACCCCAAGCCCACGGTCACGAAAGCGGAGATGGGTACCGCCGGCCCTGGTCCACATCGGACTGTTGCGCCGTGAGTTTAAGTATTGAATTCAGATATTTGAAATGCCTGCTTAATGATCTGCAGCGTCAATATAAATTATAACTTACATTATTTTTTAGGTTGCAATTTGGAAGAGGGGTCGTGCTTTATAGAAAGGATACTTTATAATACGCGTTAAATGTAATTTAATAGGAGGACGCGTATTTTTGTTATATATATATATATATATATATATATATATATATATATATATATATATATACACACACAAAATAATGAATATAACATCACAACAAACCTAACAGACAGCGTCAGAAGCCGCAAATGTAAAAAAATAAAAAATTTAAGAAAGAAAGAAGAAAATGCGTTACAGAGTTATGTCTATTCCATTACCTGTCGTACCCTAGGCTGCACCGACTAACTACAAAATAACTCAAGCATGAAATTTCAAAAGCATGAGCAATGCAGGGTGTGTGGGGGGATCCAAAAACAGTGAAAATGTGTTCCGAAAGTCATTTCAAAGTCGGAGCGCGAGATGAAGATGCTGCAAGGGAGATTTCCGAAACTCCCCAAGACAGCGCATGCCATCCATGCGTAAGATGTCCTCCCCCTCTAGACGCACGACACAGCCAACTTCAAAACACGCGACGTGGTACCCGCAGCGACAAGAGCAAAAGGGAATTATGCTTTCGATGAAACAGTTTAATATTTTTATGACAGAGCGTGACGGCACGGAAAGACTGTGGTTTCAGGCTGTGGGAGAGGGCCGACACAACCCTGAAACATCCAAATGGACAGTTAAGTTCAATGGCTACGGATATACACGCTTAACCAAATACACAGTGAAAATCTGGTTATAAATATATTTTATATTTAAACATTAGGCTAGCTATTCACCGGATGTATGCATAAAAATTCTTCAAAACAGACTGTGTAACGATCATCCATCACGGGTGACAATCGATATCGCGTCTCGCAAACTTCGAGGCGAGTATTTTATTATCCGAACAACCCCGGCGAAGTGAGAAAGCCTATTTCCTGGACACACACACCCTCACAATTTTATTATTTTGCTGTATTTTTAGGCTGAATATGTAATAAGTATCCCAAATACATTGTAACGGAAAGAATACCGCACAAACGTCTCCAAACCAGTATTTTAATAACTGGTGTACCCCCAGAGACGTGTCCTTCTCTTTTAGGAGAAATACACAATGTGTGGACCTGAAATATTTTATTTATATAACGCTGATTTTTTTACCCCGATTGATTCATAACATACGTTTCATTAACGCCAACTTTTGTTACAAGAATATTTGTATTTTTCTTTGTTATTTATAATAAAAAATATATTTTTTACAAAGCTGGATTTTTTTCAATACAATCTGTTTTTTTTTGTTTTGTTTTTTACACAATTTGGGTTTATTTATGGTACACATTTTCTCGCTGGGAGTCCTGGTAACGACTGCATGTCAAGGGCGAGTATCGAGCTCGCGTCTCCAAACCTCAAGCCTGGTATACTGACGGAGCTTTCCCCACCCTCGTGAGGAATGCTATTTCCCATTACTTTTCCTGGCCATTGAATTTTTAGGGAACATATAATTTGCAGAAACTCGTAATATCTGCTCATCATTGATAACCATAGTTTTTCGAAATCAAACTTTAACTGCACAGTAAAGAGATGCATGAAACTTGGAAATTTAAACAAATTTACAATTTGTTTAAAAGCATTTCAGTCACAGGTTTGATATTTATCGCTTTAGATTATAATTCTAGAGATTAAATATGAATAGCATTGCTTTTACTTTAAACACGCATAAATAGGGCAGCATATATTAAAAAGGGAAGAACACAAAGTCTGGAGTAACTCTAGTCCTTAAAAGTCTTTCAACTTAAATTTTACGATCAAATTTTACAGCGTAAAACCAACTTTCTTCCTTTAGTATAAGAGAAATATAAAAAGAATAGCACCAAGGAAAGTAAAAATCTCTGACGCAACAGAACAACCAATCATACAGAAATCCTTCTTTATGGACAGCGCGAATGATTTTTTTTTTCAAATGCACAATGGTTCTTTACAAGATTGGTTTATCCTTAAGCATACTCGCACAACAGTTAAAAACCAACTTCGACGTGACCTTATTATCCGGCTAAGTCACGCAGAGGAACAATTAACGAAATTCAGAGGTGTATGCACAAAGGAAGAGGTTAGAGTTATAATCCGAACCACCCCTCAAAACTAAAAACAATCAGTGGATATTTTTTTTTCCAGCTGACATATGAGGCAATTTTCAAAGATCTTTATTACCTCGCCCCCTCTCTCCCTCTCTCATTGGTTTCTGGTCCGGCCACCAGACTTTAAGAAAAAAAAATGTCAAGGTATTTTGCCGTAAATTCTGAAGGAGAAAGTAACGCATTTTTACATACTTTTTTCATCTATAGAGCGGCATTCATTATAAGACACAACTAGAACCTATATTTAAGTGATCGTATGATGATGAACAAAATTTTGATGTCATCTCAATGTTCAAACATTCGAAATACTTTTCTAAATTAACATCTTTATTAACAATTCTAAAAGAGAGGTATATCAGAGTTTTCTTGCACCCCTCTCTTGATGTCTGAGCCACTGTGTATTCCGCTAAACTATTGAGCCTTTAACAAGCATCCAAATCGCATGCACTACAGCCAACTTGGGATAAAGGAGACGTAGCATTTTGATCACGAAATTATGGACCTACGTTGCGATCTGGCTTTAATATATTTTCCAGATCTTATCGTAAAACTAACCTTTAAGTGTACGTGCCCTAACTGCCAGTACTTTTTCATTGTTTTTTCGGTTTTTCTTTTTTCTCTTGTGTAGCGATGAATATATTGAATATGTAACAAACAGGTACCGGAAGAAAAGTGACTTGACAGAAATGTATATAAATTTATTTACTAACGTATATCTATTTCTAATCTATTCTAATGCATATGTATTTACTAACAATTTATATTCTTTTTGTGTGTGTGTGTTATTCACCCACCTTCCTTGGATGCTTCTCCCACTGAAATCGGGGGGAAAAATCGCATGCACTACAACCGTCTTGGGATAGAGGAGATATAGCATTTTGATCACGAAACTAGTATAGACCTACGTTGAGATCTGGCTTTAATTTATTTTCATGATCTTATCGTAAAACTAACCTTTAAGCGTAAATAGCTCTTGAAGTCTACCAAACCAAAGCTACAAAATATTCGTATACTTTTCAGAATTTCGTGTTGAAGCAGTTTGTTTACAAGAAATGCAAGAGCAGGTGTGTAGAAAAATGTAGGCAGAGAAGCACAAGAAAATACTTCTATACATTGAAGAGGGGTTGAATAGGTTAAGAAATATTTTAGATTCGTAACTATAAAATTTTCTAGGATGAGATTAGTAAGAAAGAAAACGGGAACGAGAAGCAATAGGGGATATTTATAGTGATGGAAGGGATGTGTTGAAAAGGCCCGGAGGGCCCCATGAACAGAAGCCGGCGGGATGAGAGAGTTTGTAGCAGACGGTCAGTCGGAAAAAAAACCTTGAATATGGAATATAAAAATTGAAAGGGTTATTTAATTTTGCGCAACAAATAATGGTCGGGTCTCAGGTCAGTTAGAAAGGACCAGATGTTGCGAGATGTTTTGGCTTGACGGGTGTGCGGAAGAATTTTAAGAAAAATAAAATATTAAAATGTAGGAAAGGACGGGATGCAGAAAAGAGAGGATATGGATCCAATGGGAGTGTGAATTTAATAAAAGAATAATTTTAGGCCACTCGAATCGAAGTTTGGAGATGTAGGTGAATTTAGAAGGAAAAAAAAAATTCTCATTGGAAGGTAGAGACGGGCATAGAAATTAAGATGTGTAATAAAATCGAGGGGGGGGGGGGGGGGGGGGTTTGCCTATATATACAGCAGATAGATCTTGGAGCAGAGGGACTTCAGTTAGACTTTTGTTTCTGCGAAGCTTGAGCCACACCATGTCGACACCGAAGCTGATTTGGGGTAAGCCCCATCATATAATTCCGTCTGAGTGAAAAAAAAATTAATTATAATTATATATATATATATATATATATATATAAATTTATTTTAACGAGGACCCAATTTCATTACTTAAAGAATATTAATCATTTTTAATTCTTTTATACAAATGTTTAATATATTTTGTTTTACGTAACATGTGGTTATTTATTCACTTAATCGAAACCCTGTAATGAAATGATGTAGTAAACTTAGTTATATGATATTTGTAATAAATAATATTGTTAATTTTAAATATGGTCTTCATCATTTAATACATAAGAGTTGTCTCTTTTCTGTGGATTTTACATGCTGGGCATATTCGTACCTGGGAATTGTAATTTTAATATTTAATAATACTTAATATAAACTAAGCCCATTTCCACCCAGCATAGGTACCCAAACTGCCAGTACTTTATCGTTAGTTTTTCGGTTTTTCTTTTTTCTCTTGTGTAGCGATGAATAGATTGAATATGTAATAAACAGGTACCGGAAGAAAAGTGACTTGACAGAAATGTATATAAATTTATTTACTAACGTATATCTGTTTATAATCTATTCTAATGTATATCTATTTATTTACTAACAATTTATAAATTTTTTCACCCACCTTCCTGGGATGTTTCTCCCACTGAAATCGGGAGGAAAAAAAATTAGGGGGAGGAATTAAAAGAAAAAAAAAACCACACGCCACGCATTTTCTTTTTATACACAAATTATTCTCCGCGATCACATCGTGAACGTCACGTCAGGAACAAAAACAAACGTACACACGCATAGAAAAAGAAGATTAAAAAAAAGATGAAAGAGGAGAGATCTTACACCGTATGTCATCACACACATCACCGCGGACGACAAGATATTTCGCTATAAACGTAAATATAGCGCTCAAAAAGTTGAAAAAAAAATACATTTCACCCTCTAACGTCAAGTTCTGAGAAACCCGACACCGTCTCTTCTAAAATACGGAGCGGGCCCGATATCCCGTGACATTTGCGTCACGCGTTTAGCAATGCTTATGTGTCACGTGAACTCACAGCATCCTTAGAGGTAAGGTGAAGTAAAGGAGATTGGCTTACGGGGCTTTTTTTTTTTTATATACTGACTGACCCGAGGGAAAATATAGCCCAAAAATTAAACAATACACCCATACCTCGCGTTACGGCCTAGATACGTTCCGGAAAAGTTGGCCGTAAAGCGAAAAGCCGTATAACGAATCAATTATTTTGATACAAACCCAAACAAGTTTAATTGGATCATTCCAATTTTTTATAAATAATATAGTTTTTAGTTTATAAAGCATTTTATTCTTTCTATTTCCTATAAAAATGCCTACATAAAAATAAAAGTGCAAAACAACGTAATAATAAACAGAAATTCAAAATATAAACATATAAACAAAAAACAAAAGAAATTATATGCACATATGTATACATATAATAAAAAACATAAAATAAAATGTTTAAAACTGTTTTGATGTGATGACGAACATTAACATGAAGAATCACTAAGCTATAATATGCTGTCATTATCACTTTCCGCTGTTGTGACCGTATAACGAAACATTGTGGGCCGTAAATCGAAAAAGTGCCATAATTAAAAAAGGCCGTTATAGTGAAATGCCGTATAAAGAGCGGCCGTATAGCGAGATATAGTTGTACCAATAAAATAGAAACCCTGCTACAAGAAGCGATAGATGTGTTTTTTATACAAACAGGAGATAACTCACCAGAAGCTAACCAAATTACTTCAATCGCATCCGTTATTCTACCTTGCCTTTGGCAAACCGAATTTATGCAATAGAAAATAGTTTTAAATTAACCTCGAAAAAGGAAGCCGATTTATCAAACCCAGCAATATTTGCAATTCTTAATAGATTCCGTAGAACTGAACAACTAATCTCTTTCTGTTAACACTACAGGAAATTATACGTCGGAAGAAAATACTGTTAAACCAAATTTTATAGTTTGTATAAGCTATCTTTAAACTAATGCTCCTCAGCTTCCGATAGGATTACGTACCGGTAAGCCTATCTTAAGATAAAAATGTGCCTTGCGGAACATCTTAGCTTAGTCTAGCCTACCATAACACATACTCGTATATTTACACTAGCCTAGGTTCGTCAAAATGACATAACACAGACTCTTTTGTAATAATAACGTGCTGAATATATCATGTTAATTACCGAATACTGTACAGAGAGAGCATTATTAAAAGTTATTAAAAATTGTAAAAAGGTATTATAAGTTTTATAACGCCTATTAAAAATATAATTATGAATTTTAATGAACATCAGATTACATTTTTTATAAAAACTATAAAAAATATTTCAATGTTTATAAAAAATTACAGTTATATTTTTAACAAAAAAATTTTTTAAATTATGTCGCATTGTTTAAAACCCCTTCTGTAACTCATAATAAAAAATACAACTTGAATGAAAAAGAGTATTTCATCGTAAATTTTAGAGAGGACAAAACTACACAAATATTCCGGAATTATCTCTCTTTGTACAAAAATTTGGTTTGTGTTCATCCAAATCACAACTTTTTGTAGGTATAGGGACACAATATTATGCCACAATCTTTCGAATTTATCATCTTAATTTTATTTAGAAAAGCTCTGAAAATCTAAAAACTTTAGTCACATATGGAATAATATCAAGAAATGAACAATTTATGCGAGTTTTCCTAACAAATATGTCAAAAATTTTAATATTACCCAAGAGCAAATAAAAGACGTCGGGGTACGTTAGCAATAAAGTAGTTTGGCTGAACTATGGGAAAAACTTTTATTAAATATCTTTGGTGATTAAATAAGTTTTTATTAAATAATTTGATAAGCATTATAAAATATTTTTCATTACACATTGTTTCAAGTTGCTGTTTCTTTTATTATTATTAGTCTGACAAACGACGTTACTGAAATCAGTTTTATGTGAGTTTAGTTTCACTGTTTCATCTTGGTATGGTTGCTTAAAGGTTATATATATATATATATATATATATATATATATATATATATATATATATATGTGTGTGTGTGTGTATATATATATATATACACACATATATATATATATATACACACATATATATATATATATATATATATATATATACATATATATACACATACATATATACACACACATAGATATACATACATATATACACACACACACACACATATATATATATATATATATACACACACATATATATATATATATATATACATACATATATCTATATGACATGTTACGCATCATATATACCTATACTATCAATATAATTTTAAAATGAAATACAATGCATTAAATTTAATGTATACGATACTTTGCAATATGCCATGAAATTCTGAATTCCAAAGGCTTCCTTCGTCTCGGTCCAGGATTTCAGCTACGAGGATTTGGGGATCTTTTCCCGATATATTTTCCTCTTTGATGATTTAAAGATTACCCGACTCCAATGCATGTTCCCAAGTGTACGTGCGCCATTATAGATCCCTTCTGAAATTTTCTTAGTTTGTGTAAAGAAGCTAAAAAATCAGTAGCCTTTTTTCGATCTACTTCATGACTTTTATATCGTATGCTGCCGTACCTCTGATGGACATATATGGTTCAGTAACAAATTCCGAAACTTAGTCCTTTTTAACCATATTGAAAAATCATCAGGATTTTGAGAGCATTCAAATAAACATCAACAAATTTAACGAGGTTACATTAAGGTTCCATGTCGGACTTTTTGAGGTAAGTTCCAAATGTTTTTATTGAGATTGCAAGTGATACGGACTTCAATTATAGTTTGTCTTAAAAAATTTATTACATTGACTACAACTGATACGGTTGTAATTTATTATATAAGTATACATAAAGCTGTTAGTTATGCCTATTTCTTCGCAGATTTTTCATGTTCACTTAATGCAAGAACAACTCTGAATTAATGCAAAATACGTGATAAAATATTAATACAAAAAAATTAAAAGCACAAAAAAGTTGAGGTATCCAGAATTTAGTAATAGCTAGTGCATGATCTCTTAAACTGAAGAGTATAATAATATATTATTATACTCTCTTAGAAATTTAGCTTCTATAGAAACTAAATTTCTAAGCATTTCACCTAAAGTACAAATTAAAATTTTCTTACTTAAAATTACATAAACTAAAAACTAAGAAACTGTTAGCTATCTATCGGACACAATTAATTGAAATGATAAAAAAAAAGAAAACAACGCTGTTATGAAAGTTTTATTTCTGTCAAAGAAAAAACAAACTACCAGAACAAATAACAAGAAAATATGTGCCTCTCTTTATAGGGAGTAAACGTAAATCTGCTGTATTTTTTAACTTTCATAAAAAATGGTCTAGTGGTTTTCTCCACAAAAACTCCCGTCCACAAATAAAAGAAGAAAAAAACAAGCAGCTGAGCTTTAACAATTTTAGACCTAAGCTTTAAGACAAATAGAACCTTTTTAGAGGGCCTGGAACAATTTTGAAAATTCAGGACTCCTGCAGGTCCCATGGCTCCTGCTCCCCCATAACAATTGAACTTGGGGTTATAGTAACATAACTCTTCGGTACTACGAGGTCAAGTATATTTCGTCTACTTCTCCAAGAAAAATTGGAGAGATGTTTGATTCAAGATATTGGGTAAAAACGAGGCGATTGGTGACTCTAGATTGGAAAAAAAAAATAAGGTATCAATACATTCTCTTAAAAATGTGTCACTGACTTCTACTTTTATTTCATTTTTAGTTTCTAAATTATTGTGAGGGAGCCCGGTAACAAAATAGAAGTTTTATGATTATAAGAAAAATTACAACACAGGTGAAACCAGTCGGGGAATCTTCGAGGGAATTCTTCACATTGTTTTCAGAAGAATTTCCTCGAAGTTCTGTTAATTACTTTACACTGAAATACTTTTCTATTCCTACGAAAGTTTCAGTTCTAGTTAGATATTTTCGCGTGTTACACAATCCTTAATTTCCAAATCATATTTGCAAGTGTATGCGCACTATCATATTCAAATAATTATAACCGAAGGAAAAACTACTTATGAAAAGCATTGCCAACAAGGTCAAACAAACACAAGACATACGTAAATGCGAGAATACGTAAACGCGAGAATACGTAATAGCTTTTCCCCAGTTGTACAAGAATTCGGCTCTAAGACAACTCGCTATATTTTGAGATCTACCCTAAAATACCTCTCAACTCCTCCCATATTGTTTCTACATATATAC
This sequence comes from Dolomedes plantarius, assembly GCA_907164885.2. Taxonomy (NCBI): domain Eukaryota; kingdom Metazoa; phylum Arthropoda; class Arachnida; order Araneae; family Dolomedidae; genus Dolomedes; species Dolomedes plantarius. The sequence goes on along the minus strand of OU015491.1, from coordinate 177,815,258 downwards.
TTTAATTTGCATGTGTAGGAAAGATATTAAGTTTCGCTGTCAAACAAATTCATTCAGTATTTCAAACATTATCAGTATTTTAGGTTAATAATTTAACTAGTCAAATCTTACAAATTAATTTTTTTTAAAACCTATGTTCAAAGCTGCTGTGTAGTAACCCTATTGGATTCTCTCACGTCAATGTTAACCTATGGAGAAAATGTGTCCAAGGATTGCCGACTTGGATTAAAATATTTTTTTTCTTTCTAAATCGTACTCCGTAATAGAGAAAGAAATTTTACTCCTTGAGGCATTTTTACCATGTTTTTATTAACTCGCTTTCTTGTTTGTGTGTGTGTTTGTCCGGTACAAATCATGCAATCGATGTTTAACTAACTTCCCGACTAGCTAGACATTTGAAACTTTTAGAATAGCTCAGAACACGATGACAATGCATTATTTTAATACTTTTAGCCATCTTTAAGCAGCATTGAATTCATTTTCAGTTAATTTTTGTCTTGTAGACTGGTGCAGCCATCTATCGGCCGGGACGGGAACGAAAAGTGACACGCAAGTTAACTTTCAATTAACTTCATTTTCTTTCAAGTTGATGGGATAATTCATCAAAAAAATTTTAAAAAGGTATTTATTAATACATAGAATTGTCAAGTTTATATGATTCAACTGAAAATTTAAAAACATGGTATATAAAAAGTTCTTTTTATCTTGTAATTATTCGTTTTTTTAATGCTTATATTTTAAAATTAAAATTATTCGGGGGGAAAATCTAGTATATTGTGTTTTAAACGCTCATAAATTCCTTTGGTGAATGAAATTTATAAAATGAATCCTGTTGCAAGGTTCAGAAAAGTTCAGTCTATCTGAAAATGCCATATCAGCATTTATGTGGCTGTAAATCGCAGACAAATTTTCTCCATAGGTTAGCATTGAGGTGAGCGAATCCAATAGGGTTAGTACACAGCAGCCTTAAGAGATATCCTTTTCATACAAAGGTTAGTCAACCAACCAAATGATAAAAATGTATCAACACTCTTTTTCCATATTGTCTCCCAAGAGCTCTAACTACTGAGTTTTTGACAAATAGTAATTGTAGATCCTTGAACCGCAAACGAAGTTCGTTGTATTAAGTCATTCGCTCATTTAAAAGAGAAACAAAAAATCAAGTAGCATAGTCACAATATAAGAGCCGGCTACTTCAAAATCAAAACAAAATTAAACACTAAAGTGAAGATCTTACAACCACTAGAGAGAAAGAGCGTGCTCCACTTTTACACTTTAAAACCTTTCAAATTAGCTGGGAAAATGAGGCGAACACTTATTAAGTTATTTCATTAAGGGCACAACACGCTAATTACATTTAAAATTCACGCACTTACTAGCCAACGCCGATTCGCTTAATTTATTGAGATTCGAGCGAAGCACTGATCAGATGAATTCAACGATATGCATTGTTATAGGATGAGAACTAGGAAAAAAAGGGCTAAAGACCGCAGATGATGATGAATCGGCACTTTTTTTCGAGCCTTTCCTGTTCTGTATTGTTAGCCTACACATAAAATAACTGGAAAAACATTTTCTTAATTGTGATTACAATTACCTCGTGATCTGTAATAGATAAAAATGCAGTTTTAAATTATTTAAATGTCATGGATCGATATAACACCATTTGGCTGGAAATATTCTTTGTCTGCCTCTTATACAATACTAGTTGTTTTCCCGGCGTTGTCCGGGTATTTCGAACATCTCCGTGATTTTATTTTTCACCCCTTCTCATCCTCTCCGCTCCCCTGCCGATGGGGCTAACTTCCACTTAAACGGCATCGGGAGTATCACTATTCATCTCAGCGACCCCGAAAACTATAAATTTCAGACTAATGTCAGTCGTTTTCGATTACTTTTAAGTGTCTAGTCCTAATGTAATCTAGTAATGGAATCTAGTCCTAATGTAAGTAAATTGATTACTAATCTATATATATATATATAAAACAATTCGGTGACTGACTGACAGATAACACATCAAACCGCTGGAACTAAAGGGCTGAAATTTTGCATGGCGGTTCTTCTTATAGTGTAGGGGTGCACTAAGAAATATTTTTGAAACATTCGTCTTATATTTTTTTAATTAAATTTTTAAGCTGTTTTTGTAACTTTTTTTAAGTTTGCATTTAAAATAATAATCTGAGGGTTATAAAATTTATATCTCGAAAAAGATCCTAAAAATTCCTTTAAAATGAGATCTTTTTCGAATCTTTACCCCCATTTTGGTGAATTCATTTTTAGAATTTAATTTATTAAATGTTGATCACGTGGTTTCTTTTCTTTTTGTAATACTTTAAACTAATTTTGAATTAATGAGCTGGGATTCTGACAACGCACACTCACGCTGATCTACTGGACATTCTAAAATTAGAAAATGTTTGCATGGTATTGGAAAGACAAGGAAATACAGTGACATTTTACCGAAATAGTAACTGTGTAAAGGAGTCGTTTTTAATGAGAATGCTCTTTATATATTTAGCATTGAAATTTTTTACTTACATTTTTTTCTTGTTTAAATATAACTAGTGAAAACGTGTGATGATATAGGCCTTATTCCTATAGTTACGCTATTCCGATTGATCAAATCGATTACTTTGGATTGAATAAAAAATACAATGCTTTTCTTTATATAAATCAGCATATATGTTCATTTCAACTTCAGATTTTCTAATAGAAATTTTAACGTAGGAATACGTTCCTCCACAACGGTCCTTCGGAAAGCAAAATTTCAGACGTTAAAACTGTCCGTCGTCGCGAGTTATAATTTCCGCAGAGCACCAAGCAGTAAACAGTTAAACAGAAAAGTACCAAAATGCGTCAAAATTTTGACATACATATATATATATATATATATATATATATATATATATATATATATATATATATAGAGAGAGAGAGATAGGTAGATATATAGATATATAGATAGATAGATGACACATACATACAAAAGAGGTAAGCAACAATAAGTAATCCTAAGTTAATAACCCGCGGTAGTTTCGTTAGAAGAGAAAATCTGATTTTTTTTTTTTTTTTTTTTTTTTTTTTGAGGGGGGGGGGGGCTTTACACTGATATGATATGACAACTTTAAAAAAAAAAAAGGAATTTGAATTTTTTTTCCCTAGTAGCCATTGTATCACAGAGAAAATCAACAATGACTGAAACATGCATATTCATAACACGAACACTACTTGAGCAAGTTCGGTCTGCAATTTCCTGAATGAAACGAAATCGTCAAATTAGGGGGGGTGGGGGTGCATAAATACTTGTCGAATCCCCGGGGTGTTGCTGTGGCAACCAAACGGTGATTATTTTTAACACATTCAACTGCCCTCCCTTTCAGCACAGCTATGTAGAACGCATAATTCTTTACTCGGAACACTCGTGTGAGAAATGAGAATCGAAATGAACGCATAGTTTTAAACGCCTAGCCCAAACAGAGAGAAAAAATAATAATACATAATTGAAATACTACCTAAATTCATTGGTGTAACGTGGTCAAAAAAATAATATACCCGCATTTATAGACGAATTGACGCATGCTGGATTGACGCTTGATTATGCATTTTTGCCAAAGGTCAGTGATACAGAGAATAAAACCTTTGAGTTTTTCTTTACGCATGTGTGACGATCGATATGTTAAAAGGTGACAAATTCGAAAGATATAAATGTATCAGATTTCTCAGGCAGAGTTAATCGGAAACAGATGAAACCCGATAACATAGTATAACAAAATAATAAATTAAAGTAATAAATTAATAGTTTCTACTGGCAAATTTAAGGCAGATATATAAGAATACCAATCCTTATAATAGTTGCCGTGTTCTGTAGTCGACTCTGTCCGTAACGCGTCCGGAGCGACCACCTCATATCCATCCATTTGGCATCCATTTTGTTTTATGAGTTAGGCTTAACAAGTTAAAAGTAAAGTTCAAAAAGATTATTTGCCAACTAAACCCAAATAATTGTAATTAAAACAGCGCAATATCGACACAAATCAACTTTATTTCGATCAATTTTATTTCAAAATTATCTCTTCATTAGAGAATTATCTCTTTTCCGCCACCTTTCGCGTTATCATAGTGTTACTCAGAACTTGAAAATGTAAACACAAGTGAGTCATTCATTCACCGTGATTCGTTAATTTAAGAAAAATTGAATCAGAATTTTTTTCATAGTAAAACAGGTTTTCATTATTTTAACCATATATAATATATATATTTTAATATATACTATATATTTTTTAATACATAATATATAATATATATTACAATACAGTATTACAATTTAATATTACAATAATGTCGAATTTAGTTGCAAACTTGACGCATGCGCAGTGATATGTTCCAAACTGTACGTCACAAAAGCTAGCCGGTTCAAAAGGCCAAATCTTCAGTATACAGATTTTTTGCATTTACAACACATGGAATTTTATATATTCCACATCTAATACGTGTTTAGTAACGATTCAATAACTTTGTATGACTTTTAATCAGAATTTCTTTAGTTTATATATATTATTTTTGCTTAATATATATTTATACATATATTTATATATATATATATATATTTAACAATATATAATATATGTACATTAAATTGAAATACAGCATTTAATTGAAATATATATATACCATAAGATATAATATATGTACATTAAATTGAAATACACATGCAAAAATTTTTTGCACGTGAATAATTTGCATGATATTTTAATCTGATTTTATTTTTGCTTAATATATTTATACATAGCCTATTTATACATATATATAGCATAAGATATAATGTCATTATATATATGTACATTAAATATATATATGTACATTAAATATATTCAGGTGCAAAAATTTTTTGCACGTGAATAATTTGCATGATATTTTAATCTGATTTTCTTTATATATTTTATTTTTGCTTAATATATTTATACATAGCCTATTTATACATATATATAGCATAACATATAATATATGTACATTAAATTGAAATACACGTGCAAAAATTTTTTGCACGTGAATAATTTGTATGATATTTTAATCTGATTTTCTTTATATATTTTATTTTTGCTTAATATATTTATACATAGCCTATTTATACATATATATAGCATAATATATAATATATGTACATTAACTTGAAATACACGTGCAAAAATTTTTTGCACGTGAATAATTTGCATGATATTTTAATCCGATTTTCTTTATATATTGTATTTTTGCTTAATATATTTATACTTAGCCTATTTATACATATATATAGCATAAGATATAATATATGTACATTAAATTGAAATACACATGCAAAAATTATTTGCACGTGAATAATTTGCATGATATTTTAATCTGATTTTATTTATATATTTTATTTTTGTTTAATATATTTATACATAGCCTATTTATACATATATATAGCATAATACATGATTATATAAAATATTTATATTACATTGAAATAGATTGAATTAGCAGTATTGTTTCTAAATATCTGGCTGCATTAGTTAGACTGTACAAGTCGGATTTTAAAATCAGCTGCAAGCATGCTTTTTTTTCCAAGAACGTTTTTTTTAATTATAAACTTCAATATTTTTTAAAAAAAACCTCACTGTAATAATTTTTAGTAAAGCATTCTATTGCGATGATAGTGTATCTTTTAAGGTGACTGCCTACATTGAAAATTTCATTTTTTGACTATTTTGGTCAATTTTATTTTTTCCAGGAATCGTGCAATTCAATCTTTTCTCTTTTCAAAACCGTTTGGATTTTCATTCTACATCAATTAGAAGCAGAGTTATAGCTATTTTAAAAAATGTCTGCTACAAAATTGAAGTGGCAAACAACTTGAACTGAGTTTTTCTCAGAATTATGTTTTTAGCACAAATCTTTACCGTTATCATGATATTTCACACAATAATACATATAATTTGATAAAATTTTCGGGAAATGTTTTAGATGCTATTGTTAATGAAATGACGCTGAATAATTGATGCATAATAATAAATAGTTAAATAGTTTTTGTTTGGGCAGCAGCCTATGCCGAAATTTTGTGGGGGGGGGGGGGGGGTGACTATGAAAAAGTAGTTTTGAGCAATCAGTGCAGAGCTTGAACCTATTTAAGTAATATATGTAATCAGAAAAAATGGGGGGGGGGTTAACCCCCATCAACCCCTCCCCTGCATACGCCACTGTGTTTGGAGCTGTTTTTATAAGGATAGGAATGATGAATCGGGGGATATTTTCATATTGCAACATTTTTGTATTTTAAAATTTCTCTTAGATTGTGGGTCATTTAAGATAACTGTCATATGTGTCGCATTTTAGCTAATTTTCATTGAAAATTACTTCAAATTGACCAATTTATAAAAAAGTATGGTATTTACTGGCAAGTTTTTGTTTATTTTTTAATTTTCAAGTGCTATTTTACCATAAAAAACAAAAAAATATTTAAAAAATGATTTTTTAAAAAAATTGGCTCCAAATGTAGGCAGTCACCTTAAAACAATATTTCAGGTGATTATAAGGGGACATTTTATTATTTTGTTTTGTGCCACTTTCTCGAATTATATTACTTTATTTTTCAGATCTAATAAAAAAAGTATTAAAAAATTTCACCTTCAAATTAGAAAACAATTTAAAATTAACAAATGAGACAGCAAACATTCAAGTAAATTTCAATGTTCTAAATTGCAACACATCAGGTTGCAAAACAGTATATTATTTTCTAATATTCACGTTTTTACATGTACTATCTACGGTATGTACTGTATAGTAGTGTGCTTTTCAGAGCGAATACCTAACATAACGGCAAAATTTTCTTAAATTTTTAAAAGTCTGTAATTTTCCGATACCTTTCACGTTTTCATAGCGTTTCAATTAAATTCATAACAAGTATTCATTTTATATATTCGGGACATGAAAATGTAAACATGAAGTTAGTCATTCATTCATCTTTTTTTTTATAAGATGAATGAATGACTAACTTCATGTTTACATTTTTACAGAATATTATTTTCTAATATTCTGTAAAAATTTCTTATATTTTAACAAGGTTATGAATCTTTTTTTTATTGGAACTGTTCAATTACTTACCATCAAGTTTTGACAGGTACTATCTACGGTATGAACTGTATAGTAGTGTGCTTTTCAGAGCGAATACCTAACATAACGGCAAAATTTTCTTAAATTTTTAAAAGTCGGTAAATTTTCCAATACCTTTCACGTTTTCATAGCGTTTCAATTAAATTAATAACAAGTATTCATTTTATATATTCGGGACTTGAAAATGTAAACATGAAGTTAGTCATTCATTCATCACGTTTTTACATGTACTATCTACGGTATGTACTGTATAGTAGTGTGCTTTTCAGAGCGAATACCTAACATAACGGCAAAATTTTCTTAAATTTTTAAAAGTCGGTAAATTTTCCGATACCTTTCACGTTTTCATAGCGTTTCAATTAAATTAATAACAAGTATTCATTTTATATATTCGGGACATGAAAATGTAAACATGAAGTTAGTCATTCATTCATCTTTTTTTTTTTATATATATATATATATATTTATATTTTAACCATACTAGCCACTGCGTGACCAGCATGGTCACTTTTAGTTTTAAATTTCCTTTTGCAAAACAACGCAACTGAAAGTGACATATGTAAGGAATGTTACAATTACCTGTCATCATAAATATATGTTGTTAAGGGGTATTCTCTATTAAGCTGATTCTAAAACATCGTGATCAAAAAATGTGAATTTCTATTACCTTAGAACAGAGTTAAAGATAAGACTGAGAAAGCCCACATCAATGATTTTAAAAATTACATCCCTCTTTGTATGTACTATTTTTCAAAATTAAGATATCTATACTTTATCATTACAACAAATAAGAAATTGCAGGGGGAAAATTTGAAATATAGTGTTGATTACATCACTCTCTGTATGCATTACTGTTAACAATTCAGATATCTACACTTAATCATATTAAATAATAAATTGCTGGGAAAATTTCTTCATTTATAAAATGGAGCAAAAATTCAGCAATTTTTCAAAATTAAGATATCTACACTTTACCATTACAAGAAATAAGAAATTGTTGGAGGGAAATTTTAAATACAGTGTTGATTACATCACTCTCTGTATGTATTACTGTTCACAATTCAGATATCTACACTTAATCATATTAAATAATAAATTCTTGGGAAAATTTCCTCACTTATAAAATGGAGCAAAAATTCAGCAAGTACTTAAAATACAGTGTGGATTTCAACTATGATATTCATAAAACTCCTTGATATACAGATTTGAGTATTTCAAAAGTAGGAGATACTAAAGCGACAGAATCAAAAGAATGGATTCTAGATAAACCTACATACAACTGTCCATGGTTAAACACTGGATTTGATAGGTCTAAACATGTATTGTCAAAAGATCAGCGGTTGTAACTTATGCGGCCACTACACACACGCGGTTTTAAATTGCGGACAGCCGCTGTTTACATCCGGTAGTTGCAGCCGTTGCCATTCGAAGTGTAGAAATATCGTAGATTTTTGTGCCGCATACCTACGCGTTTTATATATAGGGATTATTTTAACCAGATATTACAATAATATCAAATTTTGTATTTTCGGAAAGTTGCAAACTCGGTGCATGGATAGTGGTATGTTCAAAAATGTCTGTACGGTAGCTTGCTTTTCAAAGCGAATACATAATATAACCGCAAAATATTCTTACATTTTTTTTAAGTGTTTTATTGAATATTTCTAAATTACCAGCACGCGTGGCTTTCATATGAATTTCTAATATTTTAATAAGGTTATGAACCCTTTTTTTTATTGGAATGTTTACTTAATAACCGTCAAGTTTTGACGGGTACCATCTAGTCAATAAGAAATATCTATAGATATAAGGGTTACCCAATTTCTGTCATAAATTAACAATAACCGCGACGGCTTAAACAAATATTTTTTTTAAATTAAATAACTTCACAAATTATAATAATTATTAGATTTATATTTATCTTAATATTTTATAAATTTCTGTTAATTTATGTTTGTATCAGTTTGTATCATTTAATAAGAAATATCTGTAGATATCAGGGTTACTCAATTTCTGTAATAAATTAACAATAACTGCGACGGCTTAAATAAATATTAAAAAAAATTAAATAACTTCACAAATTATAATAATTATTAGATTTATATTTTATAAATTTATGTTTGTATCAGTATATAGTACTCAGGCTGTTGTTTATAGCTTTGGAGCTTAATGCGATACACAAAACTAGTTCTTACGTTGCCCTAGCTTTTCATCAGGTTTAAAGGCGAATTTCATTTTATTTTTAAAATATATTGTGTTTCTTTTAGTGCTTTACTAGGGTGGGGGATTCACCATTATCTGTTTATCTTACAGAATAGCCTACTGAGAAGGACACCTTTAAGTTTATTAGTAATGTGTTTTGGGTAAGGAAGATACATAAATAATAAATTATTACTTTTCATTATTTTTTTTTGTTGTTTTTTCCCGCTAAGATGACAGTGCAACTTTGTTTATTCAACTATTATACAGCTGCATGCTTTTGCGGAAATATTTGTGTGCAAATTTTATTTTATTTCAGTCAATAACTCGTGTGCTTGCGATTTAAAAGCTTTAGGCTGCTTTTATTCCTTTTGATTGGAAATACATAGGTAAACAATTCATCTCTTGTCTAGAAACTTTCTCCAACTATGACATTCTATACACTGGCAAAAATCATCCCGATTAGTTAAGATTATTATCTATCTCGGGCAGTACATTCTATTAAATACAGAAATAGGTTTAATAATTACTCCAAAATAAAAGAAATAGAATTGGAATGTTAACATTTTTTTAAAAATTATATCATGTGATATTTTCAAGAATAGAATCATTCCACGAGTTAATACCCTCGAGTTGTTCCCTCGGTGTTTTTAAAGTTTTCCAATTCATACGCTACGAAGTTTAAAAAAAAAAAAAAAGATTCACGTAGTCTTATCTAACGAAACTAACGTAGGTTATTAACGTAGTATTACTTATCATTGCTTACCTCTTTTGTATGTATATATGTATCAATATATATATATATGTACGTATGTACACATATACATATATCTATGTCAAAATTTTGACGCATCTCGGTACTTTTCTGTTTAACTTGTCCAAGCGATAGACTGGGTTTGGCGCGCTGCCAAAATTATAACTCGCGAGGACGGATGGACGGACGGTTTTAGCGTCTGAAATTTTTCTTTACGAAGGACCGTTATGGAGGAACGTTCCTACGTTTAAAATCCTACGTTTAAAAAAACGAATCCTACGTTTTAAAAAAAAAATCCCATTTCTAAAGCCTCTACTACCAAAAACAGAGACTGAGCCTACCACATTGAGATCATCCCGATTAGTTAAGTTTATAAACTATCCCAAGCAGTAGATTCTATTAAATACAGAAATAGGTTTAAAAATTACTCGAAAATAAAAGAAATAGAATTGGAATGTTAAAAACATTTTTTTAGCTACACCATGTGATTTTTTAAGAATAAAATCATGTTCCTTCAATATTTTTAAAGTTTCCCAATTCATACACAACGAAGTTTAAAAAAAAAAAATCCATTTCTACAGCCTCTACTACCAAAAACAGTTACTGAAACCTACCACAGAGATCGAGTCTCTCTGATGCGCCCAATCACACAGGCAGTATGAAAAGTAACGACATTTCTCTGTTTGTCACCATGCGTATGACATCGCTCTCAACTTGAATTTTAAAAAGGAAAAAGTCGAGAGACGAGACAAGTATCGACGAAAAAAAAAAGAAGAAAAGGGAGATTTGTAGAATTGCCAATTCATGCCTGCATCTGTCTCAATCTGCTCTGGGTCTCTGACTGCAATCTTGTATAATTTAGTTTATTATCTTTCTTTTATTTTTTTTTCCCAATCGCTTTTCGCGCGTGCCACCGTTTCAAGGAGAAAATTCGATTTGTGCATCCGTATTTCAGGCTGAAACAGCGCGTACGGATGAAAAGAAGAAGAAAAAAGGAAAAAAAAAAGAAAAAAGAGGTCATCCTCTTCCCCTAATGCTTTATGGATATTATCACCTGAAAAGTGGAGAGGAATGAAAAATGAATATATAAATAACATCCGAATCGCCTCCGAATTCCTCACCCCTTCGAAACTGTTCGGGGTATAACGCGGAGACGGGAAGCGTCAAAATAGGCATGTGACTGACTGATCGATAAACTGGGCGTGTTTGAATTTTGGACGTGCATAATGTACTTGGACACCAGGGATATAGAAACCTCTTAAAAACATTAATATTGCGGAATCCACGATTTTCATGAACATTCTTTATTTCAGTTCTCCTGCATACGAATACTGTGTTCATGAAACGTTTTACATTGATAAAAAATACTCAGTATATTTTTTATATATATATATATATATATATATATATATATATATATATATATATATATATATATATATATATATATATATTTATATATATATATATATATATATATATATATATATATATATTTATATATATATATATATATTTATATATATATATATATATATTTATATATATATATATATATATATTTATATATATATATATATATATTTATATATATATATATATATATTTATATATATATATATATATATATTTATATATATATATATATATTTATATATATATATATATATTTATATATATATATATATATATATATATATATATATATATATATATATATATATATATATATATATATATATATATATATATTTATATATATATATATATATATTTATATATATATATATATATATTTATATATATATATATATATATTTATATATATATATATATTATATATATATATATATATATATATATATATATATATATATATATATATATATATATATATATATATATATATATATATAATTATTTATTTATTCATTCATTTATTCATTCCACACACACATTAAAATTTAACTACACAAAAATTACAGATATACGTATATGTTTACAAAATTATTCTTAATTGGCCGGAAGCGTGGAATGTAAGTATGGAATGGCCGTGCTTTAGAAGTATTGAGCCTGATTCTCCTATCCTCAAGGTTGGTTTTCATAAATTTTACTATCTCGGCAATGCGATTTTCTTCCCTCCCCCTTTGCTCTATCGACGTGGACATTAATTGTCTTGGACTCAGTCGAACTTTGGGTAATGATGAACCAAGATTGTTGCGATCAGACGTAGCTGACTTCCGAATTGATATGACTATAATGTCACCAGAGCTCTGGTCCAGTTATTAAATTAAAACGGGAAATGTACACGTCATACTTTATCAGAGACACGATGTCAGCCGGTTAACTGCATTAGCATAATAAGTAGAGAGAAACGTCCACGACTTCTTCATACGGTCGCACATCCATTGCTGGCCCGACGGCCGTGGGCCCTTCCACCAAAAGTCTGCTCGACTACAGACAGCGCTAATTTAATGGACTGTTTTCGATAAGCAGCAAATCTATGGCTAACCAATTACGAATAGGGAGATATCAAAAGATGTCACCAAATGCCGTCGGGAGAGGTCCGCGACCAAGTAAACGAATGGCTGTATACCTGGCAAATTCTATAAAAGTGGCCTACATTTGACAGCTGCATGAAAACAAGCCACTTAAGATAATCTCTAGAATCACAGCCAGAGGCGATTGATAGTACATTACGTAGCAGTGGATGTAGGGAAAAAAACTTTCAGTGGAGACTGAAGAAGTCAATTTTTGGTTTATACAAACGTGATAATTTAGGAAAGACTTAAATTTCAAGAGGGGGGTAGCCTCTGGACTCCTCTCCCCCTTCAGTCTACATCTCTGTCACTGGAAAATCTAAGGCTTGTAGACGAGGCATTACCAAATAAAGGCTGCTATGCAAATTTACACAAATCTCACATCTTCATCTTTACATCGCTGTTGCTCACTTCAACTTTCACAATCAGCCACTTGCCTCTAGGTCCTTCAACCTTTTTTTGTCACGCAGACTGTGCATATTCATCCACGAAAAGAAATTTAACCTTCCTATTTTTATGACAACAGTCAAAGATATCAGATGCAAAAAATGAGAACACCGATTCAGTGTCTGCATTTCAATGAGGTCCTAAATCAATATAGCATGCAGAGACAAAAGAGCCATGAATCGTGTCAGAAATGTAAAAATACTTAAATAAACAAATGCAGGAGAGAGTAAGAAACCGTGTTTGTTAATTCCTCAGGGTGCATTCTTTCAACACAATGATTTATTCTAACACTGTTTATTAAAATGCGAAAACGCGTATCGTGATCAGATTTAAGGTTGGTTAAATGGCAATAATTATGTTAATAGCCAGTTCTTCTTGTGATAGCAGATCAAAATCTTTAAACGACATTGTCATTTATGTCTGTAACAAAAGGTTTACGTATATATTTACACTGAGAGAGTAATAGATGTGGTTATGCTCTCTTGATCAGCAATGCACAATCATACGCCACAAATAGTGCCTACCTAAGCGACCAATTGCCTCGAAAGATTAATGGCATGCTAAGAATAATACAATTAAAACAATATTAGTTAATTTGCATACACGGAAAGAAATGTGTTCTGAGCATTTGCTCAATACTTGAAGAGAATAAATTGAAAGGGAAGAATGTTATCTGCCAGTCTTGCTGATAAAGATGGAAAAACTATTATGAAGGTCACAATTTAATTTTCTCCTAGCAAAAATATTTTATTAAAAAGTTTAAAGTATTGTAATAATAGATCTATAACTTTAAGAAACAGATTTTACATTTATAAAGTACCAGGGCCTGTATTAATTACATGGAAGCGACATCTACTAATTATTCAATGGAGCCAATATTGGTTACGACACTGTTTCTTCCATTCTGGTCAGAATACCTGGTACGAGGACAAAACCCGGGTCCGCAGCTCGAGCCTCTCAAAGTAGCTGAGCCTACAGGAACACGCCACGATTCCCGGCAACTGAACAAATTAGGGATAAAACTTCGAGAGAGACTCTTGGAAATATCCCAGTTTCCAAGACAACATGCTGTTGCTGTCTTGCTGGTTACTTGCACAGATTCGGAATATTCTCTACCCCAAACTGCATCTTGTGCAACAGTGATTGTGTGATGGACGCTGAGCATCTTGGGGTATGCTAAGAATAATACAATTCCTCCGGTCTATTTATGATAGACCGGAGGAATTTATGATAGATGTTGGAAGGCTAGAGAACAACTACAGGTTTTACAGAGTGATTGACTTTTGTTATGGTCATGTTTGTTCATTGTTTAATGTTTCTGTTATTAATTTGTTGTTTCTACTTGTATGTTTGCACTGAGCGTTATCACTCTGGCGAATGATGTATATCAAGTGCTACTGCTAGAAATTCAAAAAAAAAAAAATTTTTTTTAACTGCTTCTTTCCTCAAAAGCTGAGGAAGCTCAAATAAATATAACAGCTCAATACGTTTATCTGTCTCGCTACCTCAAATTACTCGAATTACATACGTCTATGAAGAGGTATTGCTTAATCAGTTTAATTGCCTCGGGCAAGTCTCCGCATTTTAATGTCAAAGCGATAAACGGAATGAAATCTAGCACAAGGAACTCATTGTAGTTCCATGATTCGAGGCTTGCGCCTTGTACCGAACGATTTACCAATTCCCTGAATATGGTAAACTGCAGAGAGAATGGTAAAAGACAGAGAGAGGACGGGAAAAAGAGAAAAGCTATAACATTTCGTTTAAAATTCCAAATAAGGCCGATTCATTAACATTTTTTAGTTTCTAACTTTTTTTTTTCTTTCTTTCTTAAAGATGCTGAACTGATTTGCGAAAATACACAAGATTTTACAAGTGCATTTTCATACCTCAATCGGCATTTAAAATGTTTAAATAAAAGCATTTATTTCCGGATTATTTATTGCTGTGTTGTGTTGTGGGTTACGCCCCCTGGCCGGAATGTATTCCAGACCAGGACTATATATATAGTCTTGCGGGCTGAGGGGTTTATAATGGCACCACAAGGGTCGGAGTCCGACTTAGCCAGGTGCACCTCAATTTTGACAGAGAATCCCCAAGGGGGACATCTGTGGGGATCGTACCTTCTCCACCCACTGACCTCAAAGAAGGACTTTCCAGTCTACGGATTTAACATGCCCATATCCGGCCTAGACACGAAGGTATTTAATGGCGCTTGTCGGGATTCGATCCGAGCACCCTCAGTACCGAAAGCCAACACGTTACCGCGAAGCTACCTATGGCCCTAGATTATTTATTAATGTACCTAATAATGATTTATTAATGTATCTAATAATCGCAGAAAAAAATCAACAACGACATAAATAAGACCGGGGAAAAAATTTAGTAACCATAAAAAAATCTTTGAACATGCCACCAAAGGGTTGTTACCAGAGTTTAATATTAGCATTTTCAAAGCAATTCTTTCATTAGAAAAAGGAAAGAATGTCAAAAAATAAATGTGACAGAAACTTTGCATTGATGGTTTTTGGATACCGGCTCCCCGTGATACCAGATTAAATAGATGGAACTTGAAGAAATTTTAAATTTAGCTTCCAGTTTATTTTTCTTCCGGTAAAAGAGTTGCGTATGAAAATGTAGCGAATTTAACATAATTATTTATTAATTTTGTTATGAGGCCGAGCAATTAAGTCCGCATCAGACAGAAAAAAAAACAAAGCCGTTATAAATGATATGGTTGTTTTGGCCTTTAAGTGCCCAGTTGGCGTTTGTGTACGAAAACCAATGAATGAGTCATTAAACTAAAATTATTCGGTGAAATTCAGGGTGTTTCAAAAAGAGTCACCTGATTTGAAATGAGTATATTATGAAAAATATTGAACATAGAAACTTAAAATTAATTTTATATTACACGGCTAATCATATAGTTTTTTTACAAACCAAATTAATGGTGCTCAATATGCCCACCTTTGGATGCACGACATATGTCTATACGGTAGGCAAATTCGCCCCCAAACTTTTGCGAGCATGTCTGCATACACTGCTTCCACGGCTATTATGCGTACACAGACACCCCGTGTCTTGGAATTGTTTATACCATCATCTAATGCTCTGAGAGGTAGGAACTTCAATCTACCAGGGTTTTGTCCACGAAAATCACTTTAAACAGTTGTTACGGACTCGCACTTCACAAAGCGTAGAACACAAAATGATTTCTGATGCGCAGTCGTCCTATTTACAAACACTGAAGTGGCGGGCGAAGGAAGAGCGTTAGTGCTACTTGTCGGCAACTGCGTGAAACTCGAGATTTTCCTCTTTCTACCTATACATTATTCGATCAAAACAGATTAAAAGATAAATAGTTAAGATTTTTTTAAAAATCGGATGATTCTTTTATTTCTGTTGAGCAGTCGTCATCTTTACAAACAATGAAGTGGCGGGCGAAAGAAGAGCGTCAGCACTACTTGTCGACAACAGCATGAAACTCGATATTTCCCTCATTCTGCCTATACATTATTCGATCAAAACGGATTTAAAGATGAATAGTTATGATTTTTGTAAATAGGATGATTCTTTTTAAAATACATTGTAGAATGAAAAAAAAGAAACCAACATACATAGAAAAAAAGTAAAATTTCAAACAGAGAAAAATAATCCAAGCATGCATGCAATCTCAATGAAAGAGAAACCGAGATAAAACATTCCATTAAAGGATTTGGAAAGAAAAAAAAAACTGATAGAATAAGTGTTTGAATCACCCTAAGAGATTGAGACTATCCGAAAGAGCAGGTTTTCATACCCACGTACCCATTCATTCCCGCGGCAGAGTAATCACCTTCGGTCTACCTGTGATCGACCATTCGTAAAACTGTCCATCTTTAGGCATGAAGAAGAAAAAACGAAAGTAAGGCAGGGTCATTTATCTGTGGCAACCTTGAACCAGTATCACGTGCGGCTGGCTGGCTGTCTTTGCTTTTTTTAAAAAGAAAGAGAGCGGAATGCACACGCAACAATCATTCAGAGAAACATTCATTCATTTACGGGGTCAACCACGGGGGAATGGCAAATAACACAAAACAAACGAGAACCCTCATTAGGGCTTTTCTAAAATGGATTGAGCTCGCAACCTTGGTCATGAAGATGAGAGGTCACAAAAAGAGAATTTTCAGCCGGGTAAGAGGGGTTCATTTCTGTTCGGCCGTGAAAACTAAATTTCACCCAAATTATCCGGATGGTAATAGTAAAATAAAATATTTATGATAATGTGAAATTAAAGCATTTGATTATAAAACTACATCCCCCACCATGAGGCAGGAAAGAACATCACAAAGAACAATCTACAAATGCTATAGAGTATTTTTTAGCCCGTAAAAGATAAATTCTAAAAAATTCCAGAACGTATTTAATGTACGCCCGTGGGGCGGATGGAAATTCGGGCGTTTGTTTATCACCACTGGAAACGTAAAATCTTTTACAAGCAATTTTAGTCACTGGTCACCACTTGCACTCGTTGACCCTTTCATTATACTGTGCCATCTGCCCCCTATTATTCAAGCTTATTACATCCATCCAGATTTTTTTTTTTCGTTTATATCAACGAATAAAAATTATACAGAATTTACGGATTGTTCCCCCTCGTATTTCACATCAAATGTCTTTACGCTTGACGGTGGAGAACACCTTTCTCCGAAAATATAATTGCATATTTTGATGCATTATTATGGGTTACTTAAAATTATTACATTTTAACATTAAGCTTCCACGCAATTTCTGTTCGTAAATACCTGGAAGAAATCAAGTAATAGCATATAATTTGGGTCCAAAAAACACCATTTCCATCTTGTTGTACGTCTACGGTTTTCTGTTTATAATCGCACTAAATTTGGAACAAACAGCGCCAGACAAGCAACATTTAATATTTAATGTCTTCCGAGAGTTCTAGTTTTTAGCGGTCAGGGCCAACCTCCTTCCCCGAAAAAACCGTAAAAATCGATAAGAAAAAACAAAGTCATTCCACTGCTCCTCTTCATATGCATGTGACGCCCTGTATCTCCATCTGAAGCACTTCCAACTGATTTTTAGGTTTTTCCAATCGTTAGAAAAAGAATCATTGAATAATCTAAAAAAATAGGTTAAGTGTACCAAATATCGCCTAACTTTTTTTTCGACATTTCATCCACTTTTTAGTTTTTGATTAGGCTGGAAACTCAAAGAACATCCCTAAGAACTATTTCCTTTGGTATCCTGAAACCAACCAACTCCAAAACCAGTGCCAATTTAAGTTATGTAGCTAAACTGAAACAATTTAAATTTCCAGTGAACTCCAGAGCGGTTCCTAATATCGCCTACCTCTGTTCCTCTTACCGCCTACCAGGTGAAATTAGGAGAACCTGTTAAAAGGCGTTGCTAGCAAAGTCTCTGTTTAATGCACTTTCAAATGGTATAAGCAAAATTAGAATTTGGATGTACCTACCTGGTCATTCACTGGATTCTGATTCTTTGGAGCCAAAGTTTACTAAGACAACAGCCAAAACAACTTCAGACGCCATATAGTTTCTGTTGTCAGTGATAAGAGCGTTGTCGTTAGCGCCACTGTTAGTACAGACCCAGAACTAAGAAGTTACTGCATTTTCTCATACATAGCGCGAATCATACTTTAGAAACACGAGTAGGCGATATTAGGCACAGGGGCGATATTTGGGACACCTACCCTAACCAAATTCTAATTCCTAATCCTAAATTCATCTTTAAAAAATCGTGATACAAAAGAGCAAATCTAGTGCAGTTCACCATACACCCTCACGCCAAAGACGAGTTATGGCTGTGCCACCATCACTTCAAAAAACGTCGATCATCTACAATGTCAAATTTTATTAATTGCTTGGAATGCATTCCTTGCTAGTAAACCCAAATGAAAACCAATCTTGTTATGTTCAAAACGCAAACACATAACAAAGATTTGGCACAATTCCATTAAAAGTTATATACGCTTACATACAGACATACAAGGTGTACAAAGCTCGAAAAAAAAAATCCAGTCGATCTGTCTGTATTTATTTGAAACCTGCAACACCAATTTACAACAAAATCCACCTAAAATTCCTATGCATTGCAAACTTTCCTCAGCCATGAATAAGGAGGAAGTATAAGCCACTATCGAACCTTTATGAACCCAAGTAAAGACATTTCTCAATAAAAAAAAGAACAATACAGAGAAAGACTAGTGATCATCTCAACCATTAATTCATCCTAAATATACTCGAGCGGTATACAAGTCCGGCACCTTCAAACAATGAAAATGA
>OU015491.1:177668388-177790888 GCA_907164885.2 Dolomedes plantarius | reverse complement strand
AAAAAATTATGAGAGCAAGCAAAGAAGTTAACAAAACCGTGCGAGACAGCCACGTATTGGCATAAAATGGATAGTACACGCGTATCAATGGACAATATAGAAAAAAAGACGTAAAAAATTTTGTAATTAAGCTTTAATTCTTTGAAAATATGAAAAAAACATGAAAAAATAATTTAGGGCAACAATTTGGTTACATGTAAACGATAAAAAAAAGTATTGTTTAGAAATGATGCAAGATTTTTAATATGGCATGTGGTCTCCTCGAACAGCTAAGACTGCTGCACACCTGTTTTCCATGGATGCGATGATGTTATCGATAAGACTTTGGGGAATACTGTTCCACTCCTCAAGAAGTGCAATCTCCAAGTCTCGGAGAGTAAAAGGAGGCCTTGGTCGCGCAGCAATGCGTCGTCCGAGCATGTCCCAAACATGCTCGATTGGATTCAGGTCAGGAGAGCACGCTGGCCATTCCATACGCTGCATTGTTTCAGCTTCAAGCATGTTCTCCACAAGACGAGCTGTATGCGGTCTGGCATTACCATGCTGGAAAACAAAGGAATCTCCAACGGCTGCAGCGTAAGGTATGACATGAGGTCTCAGTATCTCGTCTGCATAACTTCGGGCCGTCAAAGTACCATTCCGAATGATATGCAGTTCCGTACGTCCACCTGTGCTGATTCCACCCCATACCATAAAACCAACTCGTCTGTATTGTGACCTTTCACGAACGAATGTGGGGCTATTTCGAGTGCCCCCTTCCCTCCACATCAAAACACGTCGGGTGTCACACTTCAGACTGAATCGGGACTCGTCTGTAAACAGCACTTGGCTCCAATCATGTTGCTCCCAATCTCGATGCTCAGCAGCCCATCTTCTTCGGGCCGCACGGTGGCGTGAAGTCAACGGAATGCAGACCATTGGCCTACGTGCATAGAGACCTCCCTGATGAAGCCTATTACGTACTGTTTGGCTGGACACCCTTCATCCTGTTGCCAAGAGCAACTGTCTTTGTAGTTGAGTAGCATTGTCTGTTCTGTTTCGACGAGCTGTTAACACTATATACCGGTCAT
Source organism: Dolomedes plantarius (assembly GCA_907164885.2). Taxonomy (NCBI): domain Eukaryota; kingdom Metazoa; phylum Arthropoda; class Arachnida; order Araneae; family Dolomedidae; genus Dolomedes; species Dolomedes plantarius. The sequence goes on along the minus strand of OU015491.1, from coordinate 177,789,818 downwards.
CAGTTGCGGTAGTGGCGCGTGGCCGACCTTGCCCTGGTCGACGTCTAACATTCCCTGTTTCTTGGAATCGATTCCACAGCCTTGCAACGACACTTCTGGCGACTCCAACAGCGTCCGCGACACTACGTTGTGTTTGCCCGGATTCAAGTCTGCCTATAATACGCCATGCCATGGATTCCGGTAAATCACGTTGTTGAGACATTTTCAAGTCACCTTTTCTCAAAAAGAATAACTGAGCAATCGAATTTCACAGTTAAGGCAGTGAAACAGACGTTTCTGCAACATCCCGATTTCCGCCCTTGTGCTCTTTTTCTGGTTTTTGACGTCATGAACTTTGATTTGCATATGAAGTTTTCTTCTTCTCTTTCCTGCTAGGCTTTAAATTATGGATGATTTATTTTACGTTATTTATCGGTGTAAGTATTTGCGTAATTTCGTTAAAACCATGTGCTCCCCTAATTGTTTTGAGCAGTGTGTGTGTATATATATATATATATATATATATATATATATATATATATATATATAAATTCAAAAATTTCGCACTTATTAAAAAAAAATCACAATTTTACTAACTTGGTTAGGTAAGTGTCAAAATTCTTAGTTAACAGCTAACATTGTAGTACTCTCCCTATTCTCTTCCTTAAGTCTTTAGCAATAAGTAATAAGCAAATTTCGAGAGTGAGATCTCTCAGTTAAAGACCGTGGAGGGTCTTAGATAAGCAACTATGTTAATACATTGTTACTATTATTACTTAATTTCGCTGAAAAATCCATTTATCACCGAGTTTTCGCCGAACAGTAGTAAAAAGTAATTTTCGCCTTTATTCGATCATATCGGAAAATTTCGCATTTATTCGCATCTATTTCGTAAATACGAAAATTACGTATCCCTAGTCATCAGAGACACATCTACAAATTGACATTGTTAATACACAATCCATTTCATTTTGCAGGATTTAATAGAAGTGTGATCTCGGGGACAAGAGTCTGATAAAACAAGGGGGAAAAGAGAATCGTATGTGTTAGCTTCCTGGGCCCAGATTTGTACTCTCTGCCACTTTAGGCTTTTATTTGACCTTCATAAAACAAGAATTATATTAATATCCGTGAAGCCCATCTGAGGCATCAAAAGATAATATGTGACTGATAATGCAGTTGTGAGAAATAAGGAGGGTTAATAGTGAGGAAGTTTAGAGGATTAGGTATAAACAATACTTAATAATCAGGTACGTAGTTACACTCGCAGGCACCTCAGAAAATTCATCGACCCATACAAAACACGATTCCAGTCAGTATCTGTAAAATATCAAAAGACTCAACTCTAATTTCATGGTTGCTTATTGAGCTTTTAACTGATTATGCGCATCAGTTCACGTCACAGATGTTCAAACTCAATATTAAGTCATGGGAAATTTTCTAGTATGTATTTTTCTAATGCCATGTGAGCAAAAGCCTATTTTTATTATGTATTCGAAATATGGTGGTAGACTAAATAAAAGAACGGAGTGTCTTTAGAATCTAAAAATTTTAGTAGTAAATTTTTTACAGGACATTCAATAGACGTTAACAGTCTATCGATACTAAATTAAAGTTTTTTGTTAACGTTAAATTAAAATAAAAATATTTTTGAAAAACATGCACATTACATTTAAAGATCTTTTTCTTTTCAAATGCAGCAAACAGATTTCAATGATATGCTTTTCCTAATCTGTAGAGATCAAATACAGAGAAAAAAATTCCCCCATAGCTTAACACGGTATCGATAATCTGCGTAGTCAACCGAAGTGCCACTTTATGTCAGGATTTTTCAATCCTTTCGAGACCGTGGGTCGAGACTGAAGCACTGATAGACGGTCGCTGCAACGCAAATAAACAATACTTAACGTTCTGACCAAACATGTTTTCCATTTTTTTCGAACTGATGTGCTCTAATTTTCCCGCTTAGTATATTTAGTTACTTATTAACAGATTAGCCATGAGTTAAAACGCTTATGGCCTGTTCACATAGAATCCGACAGCGTCAGCGATACTCGTGTTCAAATATAACCAATTACTAACCTCCAAACGATTAGCCACGAAATTGTTAAAGTCTGTGATTGGTTTAAAATATGTCAATGCGAGTAACACTGACGCTGACGGACTCTTTGTGAACAGACCCTTAGACAGCTATAGTTGAAGTATAGCGTAAGCGGATGTTAATACACCCATACCTCGCTTTACGGCATAGATACGTTCCGGCAAAGTTGGCCGTAAAGCGAAAAGCCATATAACGAATCAATTATTTTGATACAAACCCATATAGGAATTTAATTGGATCTGTTCTAATTTTTTAGAAATAATATAGTTTTCAGTTCATAAAGCATTTTATTCTTTTTATTTCCTATAAATTCTAATTTTTTAGAAATAATATAGTTTTCAGTTCATAAAGCATTTTATTCTTTTTATTTCCTATAAAAATGCTTACATAAAAATAAAAGTGCAAAACAATGTAATAATAAACAGAAATTTAAAAAATATACATATAAACAAAAAACAAAAGAAATCATATGCACATATGTATACATATAATAAAAAACATAAAATAAAATGTTTAAAAACTGTTTTAAAGTGATGACGAATATTAACATGAAGAATCACTGAGCTATAATATGGTGCCATCATCACTTTCCGTTGTTGTGGCCGTATAACGAAACATTGTGGGCCGTAAATCGAAAAAGTGCCATAATTAAAAAAGGCCGTCATAGCGAAATGCCGTATAAAGAGCAACCGTATAGCGAGGTATAGGTGTATTGGATTCAAAATTGTTTCGGTCACTACGCGAGCAAAGAGGGCAGACAGCGATAACGACAGCAAATGAAGAAAGAATAAGGTAGGGGGAGTATACATACGCAATGGGAAATAATGCATAAATGTATGAATATGGCGTAGAATTAGTCTTTTTTTTCCTGAAACTAAGCTCATTAAAGAAAAACTATTCTATTACACATTTCTATCCGCTTCACACTAATAAACACACATAAGAAAAAAATTTATCATGAAAATCACAGCATACAAACATAAAGAGTCTGGAAACCTTTATTAAACTGATTTAACCGAGCATGCCCTGATAAAAGGGAACTTGCACATAAAGCACAAAATTAAACTCTATGACCTTAATAATTAATTAACCCAGTCTGACCTTCAAAATATTTAAACAAGAGAGATTCTGCAACTTTTCCTCCTAGACACCATTCACTCCATTTCCATAAATAAATATATTTTTAAAGAATAAGCGATGTGCAAACAGACATTCACATTTTCTGGGATGACATGAATGGAACTATCCAGGCATAGCGTTATCTATCAGACTGGCAGCAATTTCTTTGTGGCGAAAGCTGTCCAATAAGAGTAATAATAAAAATTTCTATCGGAGTAAATTTACACTCATACATTTTCAATGTTACAGCGAGATTTGAATAACAAGGAAGAGAAGAAGGGGTGGGGAGTGAATGACATCCCAAAACTTCATTTCCGGTTTTTTATATACTATCATACTACCAAAATTCGAATTTATTACCATAACGAGATTTTGCAAGATCACGGGAAGGAGCGACGACAAATGTAAAATGTTAAAGATCCTAATTTAAAATTTCCCAAATTTTATTCTTATCATCAATCACGAGAAATAGCCAACCTTTCATAGTTAGGGCCAGTTCACATAAAATCAGTCAGCGTCAGAGTAAAAATTTTTAACCAGTCATATACCAATCTAAAATAAAAACTAAACCCATTGCGCAACAGTCCGCTGTGGACCAAGGCCGGCGGTGCCTATCTCTGCTTTCTTGACCGTGGTCTTGAGGTGTCATACAGCATATGTCTCAGTCAAGTGGTCAGCCTGACGTGGGACCCCTAGAGTTTAGTTCCCAAGCATGCTTGGTCCTCATTTTATCAACCCATTCAAGGGATGAAAGGCTGAGTCGGCCTTGCCCACTCGCAGGATCGAACCCTGGACCTGTGGTATGTCAACGTTTTTAACAACTACGCCACCGGGCGTCTCATATACCAATCATTCACCTATTTAACAAGTCAGCGCCAACAGAATCTTCAACGCTGACGCTGACGAATTCTATGAGAACAGACTTTTAAGCTCAAGAAAACTTTAAAAAATCGTAAAATCAAAGGTAAGGTAATTAGCAATTTTGGTGTCAACACTTAGATGTTTATTTCACAGCAAAACAGTAAAAAGTAATGAAGCTTGCAACTTCTATAACCACCAGATTTCGAAGGAAATTAATGACTCGTCGTCAAAAGAATTTACCTATTATGCCGGATAGTTATTTCGACGCTTGTAATGTAGAAGTCTTACAAGAGACTTTGGAGTGTGACGGCAGACATTCAAGAGAGATGGTATAGTTAGCGCTTAACTTCCCTTCTTGGGAATTACAAAAGGAATCCTTCGGGAAAAGTATTTCAAGAAGAGGAGAATTAATAGCTATGCAAAGTTTCTTTTAGTTTTTCCATTCAATTTTTACCTCATTAATAGATTTTAGTTGCGAAATTTGTGGAATGCACACTGCAATAACGTACAAAAGCGAATTTCAAAAAATAGGATTTTTTTTTTACCTTCATAACTTACGATTACAGACTGAAAACGGATTCTCTTAGTTACATAAATCAAAACCCTTTCAGTGACTAAACTCTTCGAACTTCAAATCCTCGGAGTGATACAATATGCATATCCAATGAATCATTCCGACCGGAGTTCGGGTAAAAAAAATTATAAAAAGACTTCTTTTATTTTCCAAATTATTTCCTTATTATACCATGATCAATATCCAAATCCTATGAATTAAGCTTTTCACTATTCTTTATTTACTTGGTTATTCTCTTGTAGTTGAAAACCATTTATCCTACGACCTTTTTTTTTTTTTAAATCATAAGAAGATATAAATAACTGAAACCTAATCACAGTCCTATTGATAATTTTACATAGTTCAGCAAGCACAACAATTACTTCTTAAAATTTAATTATACACAATTCAATTTATCTACGATGTTCGGTATTTATCAAAAATGCAGTCGCTTTTAACTGCTGTAAGCCTTTTACTGAAGCAGTCATTAAGTAAAGCGGTGTAGTCTTGCGAACAAAATTTATACAGTTAATTACTACAGAAAAACAAGGGACGTCAACAATACTTGTCTATTGGTCATTTTGTCCAGCCGGTCAAAATGATTATGTTTCCCGCACAACAGCCTAAACGTAATATTCAAACCTCGAAAACAAATGCATTTTATTATTACTATTTCAGTCTCCAAATCAAATATGTCTACAGAGGCTGTTCGCACATTTTTTAGACAATTTTGGTAAGCGGTAATAAAAATTCGTTTGCTGCAAAAGAAATAATTGCAATTGTACTATGTTTTTAAAAGTCAAAATTATCGTCTGCGGCTTGAAAGTTTTGTTTTTATTGAAAATGGCGTTTTTAACAAAGCAGTGGTTCGAAGGCTACATTTATGCTCTTTCCGAAGAGAAATGTGCATACTCCCTTATCCAAAAACGATGTGAGAGTCATGGTTCTGTAATATCTAAAGCGTCGATAGGTAATATCGTCAACAAGAAAGGAAAAAAACGTCAAATTGGAGCCTCAAGTGGGATAAAAATTCCAAACAAGTATCCAAGGAAAAAAACAGACATCTTCGACTATTGCAAAGGTACGTTGTTTAATGTTAAAAGAAAATCCCCCTAGTCAAAGGACAGTTGCAAAATCATTAAAATGCTCGGTGTCCACTGTAAACAAAATGATAAACGTTGATTTAAATCTTAAGAAAGCGAAAAAACGCAATGTGCATCGTCTTCTTCCAAATCATATCGCTGAACGCAGGACACGCTGCAGAATTCTATATGAGAAACACTTATCCAAAGAAAAATGGAAAACAATTGTCACAATAGATGAATCATCGGTATATTTAAATGATTGCAACAAAAAAAGAGCCATTTGTTATCGTAAAAGGGGAGAAAAAAATTTAAGTACATGGTTCAAAGAATCGAAAGAAAGTTTTTCTAAGGGATTCATGATTGTTGCTGGTTTTTCTTATAATGGCAAGTTAAAAATAAAGAGAGTGGACAAAAATGTCAAGATTAACTCCAAATACTATCAGGAACATATTTTATCGCCAATTTTTCTGAATGAAATACCATCGCTTTACCCACAGTGCCATCAATCTGTGAGACTCCATCAGGACAAAGCTAGCAGTCACACATCAAAATCCACTGTAAATTTCCTAAAAGAAATGGAACAAAAAACTGGTATCAAGGCCATACCCTTCACTGATATCCCTACTAAATCTCCCGATGTATCACCTATGGATTTTTGTGCTTTCGGACTTTTAAAATCTGCATTATCCAAACGTCGTCCCCAAACCCTTACAGGACTCTAGAAAGCTGTTCAGGAGGAATGGGATAGAATACCTCTTCTGATACTTCAAAAGGCATTATTATCCTGGAAATTGCGGTGTCGAAAGATAGTTCAGAATAAGGGATGTCAAATAGAACATTTAAAACACAAGAATTTTATGTAATTTAGTTTTGTGAATACAATATACATCGTCTAAAAAATGTGTGAACAGCCTCTGTATTACTTCCTATTTTAGATCGAGTTTTTCCAGAAAATAGCTAGCATTCAATAACCTCATTACCTTCTCGAAAAGAAAAAAAAATCAAGCTGAATCTAACAACTTTCAATTTGTTAGTTCATTGATACGCATTTTAGTTCTGAATACCGTATTTACATTATTCATTAGCTTAGAAAAGTCATCATAAGCTCTAAAAATATTTATTCAAACCAAAAATTAAACTCCAAACAGGGAGAATTACATTTAGATGAAAATCAAATTCTGAAGAGTGAAGGAGAGAATGCCTAAAAACAACATTCAGTGATTGGCCTTCTTGTTCCCATCTCAGCTATAGACGTCCACAGATATAGTTGATTCATCTAGTTAATCTAGTTAAAAGAAATACAGTCGAACCTCGTTATAAGGAACTTCAAAGGAACAAAGGTTTTGTTCGCTTTATCCGGTGGTTAGCTGTATCCGAACTGTTAAGAAAAATGATAGAGTTCACAAAATGTATAATTCATTAGTTGCAATGTGTATGCAATAATGATGTACTAAAACTGATAAAATCTATTAAAAATGATCATTAATGAATTAAATCGACTAAAATTGATTACATTAAACTTCACAATACTAATTAAATTACAGTCGAACCCCGTTATAACGAACTTCAAGGAATCAAAGGTTTTGTTCGCTTTATTCAGTGGTTCGATATATCCGAACCGTTAAGAAAAATGCTAGAGTTCACAAAGAGTATCACTCATTAGTTGCAATGTGTATTCAATAATGATGTATTAAAAAATGATAAATGATCATTCGTGAATTAAATCGACTAAAATCGATTACATTAAACTGACTAATACTAATTAAATTATATATAATAGGAAAACGACGAGACCAAAGTTTTCGTTCGTTATATCCGTGAGTTCGTTATATACCGGGTTCGCTATAACGGGGTTCGACTGTACGTATAATAGGAAAACGACGGGGCCAAAATATTCGTTCGTTAAATCCGTGAGTTCGTTATATACCAGGTTCGCTATAACGGGGTTCGACTGTACCAGAGTTTATAACTTGATGAAATAAATTATTAAATTCCGAGACTTCACTGTTTCCTCTTTTGACCTGTAATCATAGTTTTTCAACCTAAAAGATTCCGCTTTATAAACGTACTTCACAATTTGAAGATAACTTCAAATTTCACTTCCTTTGGGGGAAAACTCGCATATCAATAATGATCTCGGTAACGTAGCTTCCACGATGCGCATGACACCTGAAGCGTTAGCGTTGCTTCAGGCAAGTGCAACTTATTTTTACGGTGAACACATAAATCAGCTGGATGCGCAAAGGATTACGACTGTTTAACAATCTCATGAATACTATGAAACTAACGACCGGAAACGCGCGCACTTGACGTAGCTTGACATTGGAAGTATTTCCTTTTTTAAATAATATGCGAGAGGCGAGTCATTCCAGCTTGAATAACGCATCTTTCCCTTACAATTAACGATATTCTAAATGCGGGCCCTTTCATTTAAGTAACTCTATACGAAAATCCAAAACTTTTCAAGCAACAAAATGGCGTCAATTATATAAAACTGTACACCTGATCTCAATAACGAGCTTCATCATATTTTTCTACAATTAAGAACTTCTTTTATGAATGAATGGGAGTAGAAAAATAATTTTTAGATGATTTTGATAAAAAAAGTGTTTTAGAGGAAGTTTTTAAGAAAAATAAAATAGCGTTGCTTGAACAGTAGCACATCAATTTACAGTCGTGCCTAATGATGATGCCGGTGGTTTTGGTTTACATAAACAAAACCATAAATGATGTTATAAAATTATCTTCGGGCTATGCGTACAAGGTGTACATGAAGCATAATTATATTCCAGTGTTACAATGTGTTTGGCGTGCCATAATAAAAATAAATAAATTTGACACCTAAATAAAAATGAATACATAAATCTGAAATACGTCTGGTTTCAAGTATTTCAAATAAGGGATATTCAACCTTCATTACGCGATCATTTTCTAATCCCATTTTACAAACTAGTAGGCAAATAAAATATTAAATTGTGCTTTTATTTATTTATTTTTCAACGTAGGATTACGTTCCTCCACAACGGTCCTTCGGAAAGCAAAATTTCAGAAGCTAAAACCGTCCGTCCGTCCGTCCGTCCGTCCGTCCTCGCGAGTTATGATTTTGGCGGCGTGCCAAATCCAGTCTGTATCGCTTCGACAAGCAGTAAACAAACAGAAAAGTACCAAAATGCGTTAAAATTTTTACATAGTACATATTTGTATATACACTGAAGTGCCACTGAATTAGGGATAGCAAGCCTATGCAAATTGTGTAGCGCTGCGCATCATGTATGCGCAAGTGAGGGCGCTGTGGTAACTGCATATATAGCACGTACTGTGGTTGTTCTGAATTAGTTGTTGGAATTGCCAGTATGGGTAAACTGCCTGATTTAGACGCCTTCGATCGCGGACAAATCGTAGCTGCGCGACGCATGGGCCATTCAATTTCCGAAATCGTCAGACAGCTAGAATTTTCAAGGTCGACAGTGTCAAGAGTATACCAAGAATACATGGATGGTGGAAAATAAACTAGCGATCGGGCAAACTGCAAAGGACAATTAGCCTTGACAGTGCGTGGTGAGAGACGGCTCATGCGTATTGTACGTAGCCAGCGAAGCCAAACATTAGCTCAAATTAGCACCCAGTTTAATGACGGTGCCAGTCGTACTGTCAGTAAACGGACTGTGCAACGCTCGCTTCACCGTATGGGTTTCGGAAGCCGTCGACCTACGAGAGTACCATTGCTCTATACTCGCCATCGGGCTGCACGTCTTGCCTGGACAAGAGAGCACAGAGACTGGAGTGTAGAGGACTGGAAACGAGTAGCATGGAGTGATGAGTCTCGATTCCGACTACTTAACGCCGACGGGAGGCTGAGAATATGACGTCAGGCTCATGAAGCCATGGATCCTGCATGCCTGGCTGGAACTGTACAAGGGCATGGTGGCTCAATCATGGTCTGGGGTGTTTTTCGTGGCACAGTTTGGGATCTTTGGTGCGTGTACCAACCTCCCTCAATGCAATTCGGTACGTAGAGTTGGTGGGTGATCACCTCCATCCGTTTATGCTGTTCTGTTATCCGCACGGTAATGGAGTTTTCCAGCAAGACAACTGTACCTCTCACAAGTCCCGGTTGGCTACTGGCTGGTTGGATGAGCATTCCTCTGACTTCTCTGTCATGAATTGGCCCTCTAGAAGCCCAGACTTAAATCCTATTGAGCATCTTTGGGATGTTTTGGAACAAGGCGTGAAAGGCCATCACACAGCACCAAAGAACCTTACTGAATTATGGACAGCTTTAGCCAATATTTGGCAAGCCATTCCCGTGGAACGTTTCCAGAAACTTGTTGAATCTATGCCTCGTCGTGTGGCAGCCGTTATCAAGGCCAGAGGAGGCCCAACTCGTTACTAGGTAGGTATCCCTAATTCAGTGGCACTTCAGTGTATATGCATACATACATATCTATATATAGATAACGCATACATACATACATGCATGCATGCATGCATGCACGCACGCACGCACGCACACACACACACACACACACACACACACACACACACACACACACATACATACATACATATAACAGTTCCGTAACTGACTGACTGATTGACTGACTGGCAGATAACGCACAGACCAAACCGCTGGACCTAAAGGGTTGAAATTTTGCATGGCGATTCTTATAGTGTAGGGATGCACTAAGAAAGATTTTTGAAATATTCTTCTTAGATTTTTTTAAATGAAAATTTTAAGCTGTTTTTGTAACATTCTTTAAGTTTGCATTTAAAATAATAATCTGAGGGTTATAAAATTTATATTTCGAGAAATATTCTAAAAATTTCTTTAAAATGAAATCTTTTTCGAATCTTTACCTCCATTTTGTGATTTTTGGTGAATTTTTAAAGATTAATTTTTAAAATTTAATTTATTAAATGTTGATCACGTGGTTTCTTTTCTTTTTGTGATACTTTAAATGAATTTTGCGTCACGTGCATAACAACGAAATAAATTGACAAAAAAAATTGACAAAAAAAATTTTCTTTCTAATGCGGCAGACGATTGGACTATATCAGAAAAAAAAATATATTAAAATACAGTAACAGAAATGTTCCTCAAACTGCACTATATTCTTTAGTATGTCCTATTAGATTTAATTTCAATATTTTCTTCTACATTATTTTGTCTACAAAAATATCCATTACGATTATTTTATATATTTTTTTGGTTATTTTGGCATTAATTGCTTACATTGACTGTTGTATTTATTATAAATATATATATATATATATATATATATATATATTTGGGGGGGAGCATTAATTGCATACATTGACCGTTGTATTTAATTTAAATGTATTCCGTAGCGAAGCACGGGTATTCAGCTAGTACATACATATATACATACAAAAGAGGTAAGCAACGATAAGTAATCCTACGTTAATAACCTGTGTTAGTTTCGTTAGAAGAGACTGCCTAATTTATTATTATTATTATTTTTTTTTTTAATTTTATTTTTTTATTTATTTTTTTTTTTTTTTAAGTTTCATTGAGCCTAAGATTTGTATCAATCAGCCGCCAGCTAGTCTGTAAACGCTCCGTAACTAGACCAAACATATTACCCTAAGAATGAGAAGTGCGGTAAGCTGTCTCTCAATATAAAAAAATGGCCATAGCCAGTGGCGCACCCCGGGGGGAGCCAAGGGACCCCCCCCCCCCCAAAGAAATACAAATTGCATTATGAATATTGATTTTGCATAATAAATATTTTTATCCGTTCATCTCGCCCCTCCCCCCCCCCCCCCCGCCAAGAAAAAAATCCTGGGTGCGCCACTGGCCATAGACATCACGTTGCCCTCCTTATTGGGTCTCAGCACTCGCTAGGATAATAGAAAATCTTCATCGCCTAGCACGCAATCCTGCCTCGCATGGGGCATATTCTCCGGTAAAAATGCTTTCCAACACTCAATAAATCCATCTCGTCCCTGACTGCTCCTCGTTTCATCATGGCTGCTGTAATGCAAACGGGCAAGCACTTCACGTGCGGATGTCGTTTCGGATCCATCACGCACACTTTCCGCAAGCGAAATACTTCACTTCGGTGCAGTTTTCACTCTCCTCGAGAAAACAAAATGCGATAATAAAAAGACGCACACAATTCTCGCGAAACCTCCAGCCCATGCTTCAAAATTTAATGACGCCCTTTCTTCTCTCTCTCTGGGGATCCTCGCGAAGGGATACTCCACGTTCAAGTACCTCGCGAAAACCGCGCTCCTGTCTTGCTAAAAATACTCGACACCACTCTCGGCTGTATAAACACGTCCTTCTCTCTTAAACTCGAACTCTCCCCCTCTTTGGGCCGACCATATTTTATGGGAGCCCTTTTATTTCTCCGCGTTTCCGCTGTAGTAAAACCCGCTCCGGGTCTTGAGAGAGTCAGCCCTTTGGGGTCGCAAAAAACCTTATGCAGTGACTCTGCTTTCATCAAAGTGGCAAAGGTTAAACGAACGATAATGAAGAAAGAAAGGGGCTTTTTTTTATAACGTAACTTATCTATGAAGTCTCTTTTCTCGCTCGTCAGTTTCATCTTTTAGTTTTAAAGTGAGTCGATAACCCAGGGACGTAACAAGAGGGCAAGAGTTAAATGACTGGAGGGATTGGAGTCCAAAAAATACCTTTTCATTGAAACATCTCAAATTATTAAATACTTGAATGAAATAAGTCAAACTTTTTTACAGAATTATTATGCACTATTTTCTACTAAAGAGTTTCGTGTTGGAAGAGAAGCGTTCTTTTCCAAAATTTCCTCTTAAACGGGTAACAAGCACTCGAAAATCAAAGGTTGCTTAGTGTTACAATTTTTTTAAGTATTACAATTTTTACCATATGAGAAATTACTTTGAGCCTTAGAACCCTATCATTCAACCCAACGGCGGATCCAGGGGGGGGGGCAGTAGGGGCTATTCCCCCCCAAAACAAAAATGCCCTGCGAATTTCTTTTTTTTTTCATAGCCTAAAATTATATAATCCTAGACCTAATACTTTTTTTTTCTTTTTTTTACTAATCCCAGATTGTCTAGCCTTGCTAGACAATCTCCATGAAACTAAAAATATCTAAAAAGTCTAAAACCAGTAGAGGGACCCGAAGGACCTCGTCCTTTGTAAAACCCAAACAAGCCAAAAGATGGGCAGGGGAGGCCATGTCGTCTGAGCACCAGTGGCACTCCGGGAAGATCTTCTGACCCTGCCGAAAAGTGAGTGCTTTTAAATGACCACTCATGAAGCGCGAGAAGGCCGTTTGATATTTTCTGGACTTGAGCTGGAAAGACCCACCCGGACATCTTCCAAATTTCCATGGGTGGCAAGGAGGAGTTCGCCAAAGATGGTTTTGCTCTATCTTCTTAAGGGAGTAAATCTCTCTAAAAGTAAGAGCCTCACAAGGGCTCACGTACTCCTCAGCAGCAGTCCTGGCTAAAAAGTCGGCCCTTTCATTACCGTCAATCCAAACATGGGAAGGGATCCACTGAAAATGAATAGTGTGTCCAGATGAAAGCCGGTCAAGAAGATCTAAAATGTCCAGGCTTGTCTAGTCCCCAATAATAGTCCAATTAGAGAGGTGCTGAATTGAAGCACGACTGTCAGTTAAAATCCCGACATCGTGAAATCGATCCTCAACTTGACACGCATACTGCAAGCCCTTCTTGATAGCAATGAGCTCTGATCTAAAAACCGAACAGAAATCTGGATGTTTAATCTTAAATTCCACAGCACCGGTAGGAGTTGGTATGTGCACTCCACTACCAGCAATTCCCCCATCACCCCTGCTGCCATCGGTATATATCTTTAAAGAAGATTGAGGGATTCCATGGATAGTCTCTAGAGCTAATTGTCTGATGAGGGCCGGAATCTCAGATTTTTTTATTACCTAAACTAAATGACGAATAACCTAATGCTAAATGACGTAAATAACTAATAACCTAACCTAATAAGTAGACCTAATACAAAATGAGTTTAAATTTAAAATGAAAGGATGTTTATTTCTAGGAGAGTATATATATATATATATATATATATATATATATATATATATATATATATATATATATATATATATAAACTGATTCAACCAGGATAAAACATTGTCACGTTTATGCGTCAACATAAACAGTTTCAACCAATCATAGATCTAAGTTCATTAACGTGATATGCTAGAGACGAAATTCGAGCAAGTTACACGTTAACGGAGAGGGCAAAGACTACGTAACACGTTGAGCCAACCACACACAGGTCAGTTCAAAAATAGACTGCTAGAGCTTGAGCCAATCACGGAGAAGTGCACTGAGATAAATCAGTACATAAATTATATAAATGACAGGATATAAATACCAAGGAGAAACTAAATAAACTATGCACATGTATATGGCGAACCAACATATCCGCTTGTTATACGACGGCTTATTAAATACCCTGCCGTCACGTATGAATTCAAACGTCATCACCGATGATAAGTGACTACTTCCACACAATAATTCCCGTCCTTTAAATGATCAGGAGTTAAGGCCCGATCTCAATGCAGAAGGAAGAGCAGAGTCTCTTACGAAAGTTACACAGGAGTAGACAAATTTACCAATAATTCTACATTTTTTAATTGATAAAAAATCCTATATTCAGTGCGGCAAGAAGTAAGATTCACTAAGAATACAATTAAAAAATTACGTTGAGGAACACAAATTTACTGTCGGAAAATTGACTAAAATGTTTATTTGTCACTAGAGCAAGCTGGCAAATTTCCTATCCACAATTTTTTTATAAAAAAAATTCAACAAAATTCGGCAAATTTACAGCAAGTTGCCCAATTTCTGACTTAAAAGTTCACTGGTCTTCATAGCAAGTTGAAAAATTCAAAGTGAATAGACATTTTTTTTATCATTATTAATTCTCTGGTCGCGACAGGAAGTCAACAAATTAACACTAAGCTGGAACTCTTATTTATTAAAAACTCTCAATGATGTGCAACGTACTACGACGAGTACCTGATAATTAACTGACAAGAGGACTAGGAAATCTATCTACAAACTGTAATATGTGCACAGTAAATCAATACAGGGATACAAGAGCCTCACACTAAACCCGAGAAGATATTTAATTGAATAGGGAATGCCTCCGGAAACCGACGGATAACTAGATGTATCAACTGAAGTTCGTCATTCGACGTAAGTCATAGCTCGAAACTCTCTTATGAGGGGTCGAGGATCCGACCGTAGCTGATGTGCAGGGGCCAAACAACTTATCCCTTCTTCGAGACGGCCAGAGGGAAATGCGAACATTGAAATTTTACAGGAGATTAAAGATTCACCAAATTTATACAGCGGTCAAATTGTTGACTAAAAGTGTCACTAATATTTAAAGAAAGAAGTCAAGCATAAAGTAAAATTAGTACATTTTTGTCTAAAACATTTCGCCAATCGAAATGGCAATTCGGCGAATTCACAACAGCCGAAGACAAATTTTTTAATAAAAAATCCAGTTAAGGCACACAGCAATTTGGCAAATTTGCAGAAAATCGTCAAATTTTTTTTTCGATGGAATTCTCTCCACACGAAATTCGGCGACCAGGTTTGTCCCTTTTCACTGTCCACCCACCATTACAAATATAAATAAATATTCACTAGGATCGGCCCTATTCGCGATACACTTACTTTAGAAATTATAGTTAAGAAAAAAATCCGTCTTCAAAGCGAGGTTTTGATATTGCATATAACGTTCATTCCCGTTAACTTTAGTAGAAGATAGCAACAAATTTTTTCCACCTTTTTTTCATTGTTGATATGCACAGGGTTCAACTTACCCAAATCCCTCCGTGAAACTTTTTCGGCGACTATCTACAATTTTTACTCCAATTCCATTCATAAAATCCGAAATACGGCGGCTCATCAGGCTTTCTGCGACAACCGAGTCGCAGCAAAAATCCGCGATGTTTGGCAGCAGACACCGTGTCTGGTGGAATGCCTACCGAAAAGGTGTAACATCGTTTCGAGCCGTGATGATGCAACGCCGAGCCCTACGCCCCCAAATTTCTGGTAATTGCCCCTCATCCCTGAGCTACTTTTCAGGGGCGTTGACTCGCGTGCAATCGATTTTTCAAGCACTAGAGGCAATTTAACTATTTCCGCAGACTGTATGTCTCGACGATGAATTTGCAGATGAACGACACGGAACTGTCTCACCATTAATTCTTGCTTTTTCTGCCGAAAACATCGTTGAATTGTTTTTATTTTGATTCCCTTTTCTACTTTTTTCCCCGGCTGCATTCAGTATTCCAGCGAAGTCGCCGAGAAATAATTAGTGGTTCTCTTAATGTTTAAATCGTACGAAAGGAAGAAAGACCGCCAACTGCAGGAGGATAGCGCAGAGTAAAAAATTGTTTGCTCACTCTTCTTATTTTTCTTTTAATTTGTCACTCTATCCATCGTTACTCGCATGCGCAAGAAGTCTCGTAGTGTATTATTTCATGATTTAACAAACCCTTCCCTGTACATAAGATTAAATGCGGCTTGTCTCTAAACTGTTTATTGTCAGGAGTTGGTTATAATTTCCGGTAACGTGAATGAATAGAAGGCATTCAAAACTAGAATTGATACAAAATATATAGTGCACTCTACGATGAACGAAAAATCAAAAACGCCTTTCTGACGGAACAAAATGCAGAGGACAATGCAAATTACGAATTATGCCTGTTTATATCTGCTTTTATCAAGCATGAAGAATTAGAAACTTAATCCCCCAAGCTGTTTACTTAGAGCTACAGTAAGACAAAAAAAGTTTCGATATCTGCAGTAGTTTTTGTATACATTAAGTTAAAAACCCTCACCAGACTAGAAAAATCCTGGCTACTACTCTGTATGACGGCAAATTTATTCCCATGTTTTTCCTTCTCTAATTGGAGAGCAATTGAAATCAAATGAACTGCTTTGCATACCCCAAAACTGCAAAGATGACAAAACTCATGGGGAACATCTACAGCAGTGAGGAATTTATTTAAAGATTCAGTTTATATTAGATACAGTTATAGTATGTAAGGAAACAGCAATCTAAGAAATCTAGTTTTAAATTAACGGTTATGTGCCTCTGTATATAACATATATGGCGGCGACAGATCGCGCTACAGGTGGCTCTGAGTGGTGTCAGTTTAAAAAAAAAATCACCCTGTACTTATAAAAACCTTACAGAGACTAACATTTTTCCTTTTGTAAAAAGTCTGTTACATTTCTTTGCGAGAGATGCTGTATATTGTTCTTTTAGTTCTGAACTTTAAAAAAAAAATTTTTTTTAAAAATTTGTCTATTTAATTCATAATATCTGGCGAATATCATAATTCTAATACGTACAGTTTAACATATGAACACAGTATTCACTCAGATCTACAAGCTGGATATTTACAGCAAAATGACTAAAACTTCTTGAAACTTATTTAAAAAAATATACATATATATTTCTATTATCTTAAGCAGGAGGAGTAAACCTTTCAGCAGTATGTTTCCTTTTTCATCAGTAATAAAAATAAAACCCATAGATACAAGATTGACTTACATACCATATTCTTAAAGTAAATATATAAACAGCACATATTTACATTTTGAAGAATACTCTTTCGCTGATAAATAACCGCACACTTATTTAAAAGAAGAAAAAAATTCTCAGAACTTGATGAGTCACACGCCTCAGAACGACCGTTGGGTTAACGATTTTATAAGTCTTCCCCAAGGAAAAAAAAAATCAAAACAAATATGTGGTTAACTTTCCTTATAGATCTAAGCTACTACTACAGCGAATGCGCTTGCAAGCTTTAGATGGATTAGTATTTTACCCAATTGTTCACAAATAAATACGTTTCGCAATCATATCAATAACTGATTTTTTTGTTAAAACAGCTGTTTCAGAACGAAAGAAATTTCAATACAGTCGAACCCCGTTATAACGAACTTCAAGGGACCAAAGGTTTTGTTCGCTTTATCCGGTGGTTCGCTATATCCGAACCATTAAAAAAAATTCTACAGTTCACAAAATGTATAACTCATTAATTGCAATGTGCAATCAATAATGATGTATTAAAAAATTATAAAATCTATTAAAAATGATCATTAATGAATTAAATTGACTAAAACCGATTACATTAAACTGACACAATACTAATTAAATAACGAACAATAAGAAAACGCTGGGACCAAAATTTTCGTTCGTTATATCCGTGAGTTTGTTATATACCGGGTTCGCCATAACGGGGTTCGACTGTATATTCTGCTTTATAATTCTCGAAGAAATACCCCTAAAGATGCCATGCATACAATGTAGGTTATTACCAAGCATACTAAGGGCAGATTACCGTCGGTCACACTAAGTGTGAGATCTAGGCCTTTAAAATATATAAAATAATAAAGATAAATAAATAAATAAAAATCACCATCTAATCTTTCAAATTATTTTAAGGTTTAGAACTTAAAGACTAAAGGTTCTTTTAAATTTTTACTTACTTTTAATTTTTTTAACTAAATATGTTTATAGGTTGGATGAATATAAATTTTGAAAACGTTTATTAACGGGGTGGGTGGTTAAAAAATCCAACAGCTTCAAAGTAAATTCATGATGAATATTTTATTTCAACTATAAAAATCACCATCTAATCTTTCAAATTATTTTAAGGTTTAGAACTTAATAACTAAAGGTTCTTTTAAATTTTTACTTACTTCCATTTTTTTAACTAAATATGTTTATAGGTTGGATGAATATAAATTTTGAAAACGTTTATTAACGGGGTGGGTGGTTTAAAAATCCAACAGTTTCAAAGTAAATTCATGATGAATATTTTATTTCAACTATATCTATTACTATTTACGGCACAAAGAAAGTTTTTGACGCTTACTTAAGGGGGTCCGGGACACATTACAATTTTTTTTAATTAAAATTTTGAATTTTTTGTAATGGTTAACCATATAATTTGTAAACAAAATGACATCATAAAATTTCTCAAAGTTTTTTAAAAATTTAAATTTTTAAATTTTTATTTAAAGTGGGGTAGTTTAAAATCGTTATAACTCGAAATATTATTTGTCGCATTTAATTTTTTTTTCATTTAATTAAACAGAAATATATAAGTTTTAATTCTGATTCAGCATTTTTTTAACATTAATTTTTTTTAATTTAAAAATATTTAGAGTAAAAATTTTTTAAAAAAAATTATGCAACTTATTTTTTAAAAAATCATATTTTCAAAAGTAAATATTTTTTTCAAATTTGCTGAAGCAAAATTAAAGTAAAATAATTGAAAAAGACATGTTCCAAGTTTCAAATATTTATCTTTAAATGTTCTTGACTTATAACAATTTAAAGACTAGAAATGATGAAAAAAAAACACATCGTGCGGAAAAATGCATTTACAGGTTTAAATAAAAATTGGTTTCTATTAGAATGTTGCAAAATAATAATAATAATAATAATAATAATAATAATAATAATAATAATAATCTGTTCTTATTAATATAGAAACATGATTTAAACGTCATTTTAAGCGGAAAAGAACACAAAATTTTTTAAAGCAGTTAATTTTTTTTCGAGAATTTGAAGAATTTTGTGTCTTGGACCCCCCCCTTAAAAGGTGGATTAACCGATCTTTAAAGTACTAAAGCAAATTCAATAATACTGAAACGCAGAAAAGGGTAAAATTGGGTACTGAAGGGAGTAAGAGCAGGTTTGAAAACTGGTTGCTCCCAAGACCGACACTGATAGGTTCCCCGTCAATTTCGATGATGACCTATCGATTAAATCGTTCGTAATTTCGAAACGCGGGGGAAAAAAATGGAAACCGAAAACTATTTAACAAGTTTAATACCTTTGACGAGTGCCCGTAATATCAGTTATAAACTTCTCAGGTTGCATATTCGTGGATTCCACTTAATGCTAATCAGTTTAAGTGGGATAATTGTGGGCTGGGTGGACTATTTAAGAGCGTGTCAAAGTTGCAGATTAACGCGTTGGTTCCGGGTCGAATCCGGCTTGCAGATCATTTCTCGATTCGTTCGCTCTATGATCTGAAATATTTTTTTTTCTCCTGTTGTGTCAGTTATGTTGGTCATATTATGTAATTTTCTCGATAAATTTATGCCTTACGTCTCTTATTCCAAGCTGAGAGAAAGACCAGACAATATTTTTATTCCATGTTTACGATTTAAAAGATCGGAAATTCACGTCAAATAGCTATGAGGGATTCCGGGACCGAAATTCTCAAGGAGCTGATTTTTAATTTCTTGAATCAAATGATACAGTACAGTTCTTGGCATCACAAAACACAAACCGGTGTTTCTACGATGATTACATTACAAGGTAGGACATTTTATGGTACCCTGTGTATGTGCGCCCTAATGTACTTTAAGCTTATTTATCTCGTCGATGAAATTTTTACGATTCACCATCTTTATATGGATATATATAAAAACTCCTTGCAATGCGCCATCTTTAAAAGGACATGTCTCAAAATCCTTGCTATTCTCCATCTTCAAACGGACATATCTAAAAATCCTTGAGATTCGCCAACTTTAAAAGGACATGGCTCAAAATCCTTACCATTCTTCATCTTCAAAGAACATATCTAAAAATCCTTGAGATTCGCCATCTTTAAAAGGACATGGCTCAAAATCCTTGCTATTCTCCATCTTTAAAAGGATACATCTAAAATTTCTAGCGATACCTCTTTTAAATAAATAAATAAATAAATAAATAAATATATATATATATAGAAAGAAAGAAAGAAATTTAATCCAGGAATTTAAAGTTGCTTGAGCTCCACGGTCAAAGGCTTTATCTCCAGAAATTAAGTGACAATTGTTATCAAATAATGCTCAGCAAATTAAAAAGTCTTAAATTAGGCACTTATCGGTAAACACTAATTTAAAAGTAAAAATAAGATTTAAAAATTAATAAAGTGGAGTGAAAAAGAAATAAAGAAAAGAGTTTAAAACAAAGAAAATTTAAAAATAATAAAAATAATAAAAAAAATAAAATAATACAGGAGTCGCCAGGTTTTGAACCTCAGACGGATGGTCAAGATATATCTATATTCCTTGTGTAGTACCTTTATAAAAAATCTGAACAATGCTCTTTTATTGTTTCCTTTAAACTAAGGGAGTCTAGAGAATTTTTAATTCAGAGTAAAAATTACAAAACTATTTTCTACGAAATAAAACTTATTCTAATTTTTTTTCGCTTTAAAGTGATTAAAAATTTATAAATCCAGATAAAATATTATTTTAAAATCTTCCCCGAGATCAAAAGCGAAAAAAATTACTCAAATAGAGCTATTGATTCGGCAGATATATCAAAGACTATTTATGCTTCATATTTCGAATTTTGAATTTTTTTAAAACAAAATTTCCAAATGGTTCAAATAGTTTAACATGCATTTCTTGCATTACTTTTATATATAATGATACACGTGAGGTAAAAGAATCATTACCATATAAGCATAGCTAAAAGAATTAAAATTTTTGTGTTCCTGACCCCCTTAAGAGCTACTCTGATTGGCAAAGGCCTGCTGATAAGCTCAAAAAACGCACGTTATTCTGCACATATATACCGTATAGGGTAATTCACGGAGGACCCCTAACTTTGAAAATAATTTTTAAAATAATTAAAATTAATTTTTTTATTTACTTTTTAAAAAAACATACCACTGGTTTAATGCTTCTATCTGTCACCGTTTCCGAGTTATTTATTTTAAAAGTTGGGGTCCTTCGTGAAACACCCTGCGATTGACCCTGCGAAACACCCTGTGCACCCCCTTTTCATACACATTTTTTTCATGAATTTCCCTAATGATTTATTCTACTCATTTTATAGTAATTTATGTCCGCAAAAAAAATGTAACTAGGGGAGCAATATAGTTAAGTACCTTTTAATCCGAATTCTGAAAACCCAAAAATTCATCTCCAGAGCTAAATAAAGAATCACTTCGAGCTTCCTTCTTCAGAAACTGAGTCTTCGTATAACAAATCATCCCCTGTATCATCAAGTGAGTTACCAATTCCACATTTCTTAAACGACTTTACAACTGTCTTATGTTTCACAGCATTTCATGAAATTTTGACCTATTCATCAACTCTATTTTACTGTAATGATGCCTTATTCAGTACTGAAGCAAAAAATATATCACGTAATTTTTTTTTTCCTACAAAACAGAAAAAATTTACGGAAAGGTTTTATGCGAAACAACTTTTTCGCAGGAAAAAAAATAGCATACTGATACAATAAAACCTCGTTGATCCGGAACTCCGGATAATCGGGATCAGATTTGTAGATTTTTTTTTTTTAACGTTCACACTAGATAATAATTTTTAACTATGATAGCAAGAACGTAACTAACAAGTACGCCAAATATTCGCTTTTTAGTTCGATTCAATGTGCAGTTCCTGCATAGATTGTACAATAAATTGTGATAATAAAATGCTTTTTGGTGCGTTTAAAAAAGCTTTACTAGACCAATTTTTTGTTAAGAAATGATGTGAAAAGTTATTTTTATATTTTTTAAATGTCTTGTAAACAATACTACGTAATTTTGTAACAAAACATAGTTTTTTTTTTTTTTTTACCGTAATAAAAGATAAAGTCTGCTTAGTTAAGGATTTTATTTTGCTTATTACCTATATTACCCGGATTATCCGGATTTTCGATTATCAGGATTGCCTATGGTCCCAGTTAGTCCGGATAACCGAGGTTTTACTGTACATGTATATTAATATAAACCAGAAGTTTTAGACAAACTGAAATTTCAACTCATAATTTTAACGTAGTTTTACGTTCCTCCATAACGGTCCTCCGGAAAGCAAAATTTCAGTTGCTAAAACCGTCCGTCGTCGCGAGTTATAAATTTGGCAGCGCGCCAAACCCAGTCTGTATCGCTCGGGCAAGCAGTAAACACTTAAACAGAAAAGTACCAAAATGCGTCAAAATTTATATATATATATATATATATATATATATATATATATATATATATATATATATATATGACATAACATAGCAATAGAAACAGTTGGAACAGCACATACTGGAACAGCTATAAAAGAATTCTTGGGACGCCGTAAACAGGCGAATGAATTAAAAGTTTTATTTGTCGTTTATTACGCAGTTCCCCATAGGAAGGGAGCTAGACCGTGTGACATATGATTTGTACAAACACTATCAGAAAAAAGCCCGGCTTTCAGCCGTATTCACATTTTTATATCGGGAAAATACAGAAGAAGTGGTGCAAGGGTTATTCTCTATGACGCTATGTTACGTCATGGACTAGGGCGTGTCCGATGATTCTTATCGGTTCAGTCTCCCTAGACAAAAACTAAGTCTGCGGAAGGATATTTCTCTGTCTACAGGGGAACCGAGGTATTAAGTACTGCAAACTTTATGAGCTATTACATCATCTTTAGAAATCGAATAAATTATGTTTTGCAGGAACATGGAGAAGTTAGATTATTAATATAAAAATAATTTATATATATATATATATATATATATATATATATATATATATATATATATATATATATATATATATATATACATACAAAAGAGGCAAGCAACGATAAGTAATCCTACGTTAATAACCCGCGGTAGTTTCGTTAGAAGAGACTACCCGATTTATTATTATTATTATTATTATTATTATTATTATTATTATTACCGGCGCATAAGACGAACCTCATAATTTAGGCGTATTTCGATGGGGGGAAACGTGCGCCCTACATGCCAGCAAATACGGAAATTAATAATTCTACAGCAATTCGTAAACTAAAAACGCTCGGTTCTTGCCGATAACGGCTTCGAAGGAAAATTCCGAAGATGGGCAGGGGAAAGTTTTTCGGGAAACGCATTGCCTGGCGAGGAAAATAAACAAATGTGATAATCGCGGGCGCGAATCCCGATAATAGAAATTCCGTAGACAGACGACGACTTGCGCGAGATGAAAACTAACGATAGGCAGCGGAGATAAAGAGTCACGTCAAATAAACCGCGACAAGGTCCACGAGATGAGTGATGGCGATAACGACCATTGTGTGCTTTTGTCAGATGGATACACCGCCCTCTCTCTCCACTTTCACAATAGGTGGAAGCAATTAGGCGGTACAGTTTACAAAACATGGTTATTACAGATCTGATGCAATTTCGTTGTCACACGTGATACGGTCTGTTCTTGTATGTAATTCAGACTTTCGTGCCGGAAAGAAAACAAACATACGAAATAGGGAAGGTCGTACGTACGTACGTACGCTCCGGGGGCATCAAAGCAGTCTTATATCTGCAGTTAATTTGTACATGTTACTTTACTGAAATATGATCTTTAGTATAGGTAAATTTGAATAATTTTCAGTACAAGGTGCGGTCATTAATTTCCAGGACTGATCTAATAACTCCAGAAAATATTATATGAAATACATACCCATTTAATATGTTTCGAAGTAACTCCCACCTGCCGTAATGCACTTCTGTGCTCGGCTGTGTAAGTTTCGGAAACAACTTTTAATGACCTCTTTTGGAATACTCTTTAATGTGGACGTCATCGTTTTCTTGGTGGTTTCGACATCCTCAAATCTTGTTCCCTTCAGCAAATTGGCCCAGCATGACGTCGTGGAGATGCAGCATCCTCCATACTCTCCGAACTTAGCACCAGCAGACTTTTTCTTGTTTCCAAAACTGAAAGATTTGCTGAAGGGGACAAGATTTGAGGATGTCTAAGCACCAACAAAACGGTGACGTCCACATTAAAGAGCATTCTGAAAGAGGACTTTAAAAGTTGTTTCCGAAACTTATACAGCTGAAAACAGAAGTGCATTACGGCAGGTGGGAGTTACTTCGAAACATATTAAATGGGTATGTATTTCATGTAATATTTTCTGGAGTTATAAGATCAGTCCTGGAAATTAATGGCCGCACCTTGTATAACATTTTCGATAATAAAACCATAAGCTGGATTAAAATCTTTTATCTTCTCTTGGGTGGGAGTATGGATTGATTAGATATCTTTGAGGGAATGAAAATAAACGCTAGAAGAAACTCACTTAATATTAACTTTTTTATCTCCCGAGGAGTGTTATGGTTAATGTAAGACTGTGCAAGTTTTTTTATAATATCACGTCTCTCTGTTATGATATATGTATATATATAGATATATTGTAAGGTGGCTGGATTATTCTATAGGATGGCTGGTGAAAGGTTGATTTTTAAAATTTAATTTAATAATATAAAATTAGATATTTGGTATAACCCCTTTTCTTTCCTTGGGCTCTGTCTTCCTTAGGGTAGCCTTTTTCTTTTCAAAATCTATGCCACGGTAACTCTATACCTCCTTTCTTGCCATTTTTGTCGTACGCTTTCGCAGGACCCCGCAGGATCGGGGGAGGCCAACAAGCTTCGTACCAAAAACGCAGCCGGAAGGAATGTTAAGCGATTCAGCACCCAAGCCGGCTCGGGGAGCGAGCTTTTTCTCCCGCGGTTGGATACAACACCTGTAGAAGGCGAGTTCCTCCGCAGCATATTAATAAAAGAAAAACCGCCAATGCATGGAAAAAATAATTCAGCCTCTAACATCCAAGAAGGGCCAGGGCATTCCAGCGTTGAGGTGGTTCTATGCCCGTAACGCAAGGCGCCGAAAAGAACTCTTTTTCATCTTCCATTCCTGCGCGCAGGCGTGAGGGGTAAAAAAGATTTCCCTCCGCGGGTTTTTTCGGAGGGGGTTTGAAAACGGATTGAATGCTGTCGTGACTCCGGAGCGTTTCGTTTACCCCTTCAGCGAAGATGTCCTGCGTACCAGTCCTGCTACCGTCCGCTCCCAGAAAATTGAAGAATTCCCTGGTCATTGATGCAGCTATGTGGCCTGCCCTTCTTTTTATTTTTTCTTCTTCCTTTCCTTCCATTTCCCTCTCTTTTTTTTTTAGCCTACAGTCGACTGAGGTAATATTAAATTTAATTCTATTGTAGTTATATTGAGCTGAATTTACATGGGTAGTTAGTATATATTCGCCAGCCATTGTTTGCGGTGACATTCTTGCGTTGTAATAATTGTTGGTATAAGTTAAAAAATGAGGCAGTGTTAATTTGTAAAAGTATGAATTATTTTGTTAAATCAATAAATGTGTATTTTGCCTCGAGACTTGTGTACTGTCGTTTTGAGTTGCTTTTACTATGGTCAGCATAGAACCGGCTGATCCTATTGTTTCCATTTCAGGTAAATTGTGCTATAATCTCATTTAAGTATTCTCTTTAACAACGAGAGTTCTTTACATCTAATGCTGATCTTCTCAGCTAAATTTAGGTTCTTCAGATTTTAGTTGCTATTGTGGGATAACCACAATAGGAGAATCCTAAATCCGATCGCCACAGGTTGCATTACGGTACTTCCCATCAAACATCATAACCAATAAATTAATAGAAAATGGGTTAAACAGGATTTTTTCAATGCACATAGCTTAACGGTCTATACCAGTGGTAATCAACCTGGTCCCTTGGAACTTTAATAGTGGCAACACTGTTGTAGAGCCCCACACACAGCAGAACCTAGAAAAGCAGCTTACACCACACGTACGTCACATACCTGTCTTACATTAGAGCGAATGCTCTCTCCCCACAAAAACCCCACGCCTGCACAGTGACAGGATGAACAAGGCCATGTTTTAGCTACCGGTCTATTGTACGAAATAATTTGTTGCATCGTACTGATGGAAGGAAAATGCTTGTGCGCACACTGTGGCTGATGTGTTTGCGCTCTGGGGCTGGGAAGTGCTCTACCATCCCCCATGTTCTCCGGACTTAAATCCCTGTGACTTTGATCTCATCCCCAAGATGAAGGAACCGCTCCGTGGATTCCACCAGAGATTCTGCAGGCTGTAGACTGCTCCATTCGAAGGATCAACAGATTAAGTGCTGCTAACGGCATCCTGCAGCTTCCAGAACGTTAGCAACGGGTGCTAAACAATGCTTATTACTGCTGAAGGGCTATAAAAGTTTCACACCTGTATCTCTTTTGTATAATTTGTACCTACCTAGTTACCACTATTAAAGTTCCCACCTATGTAATTTGTAAAGGCGCCGTTTTTAAAACTTGCCTCAGGCGCGCTCAACTTATCGTCCTAGCTCTGATTTTCAGTAGAAACTTTAGAATTATGAAATTATTTATTCTATGAAGTTACAAACAAAACGGTTTTAAAAAGCATAATTGAAATGACCTAAGCTTGCCTAATATAAGACTAAAACATGAATTTGTTGCAATACAAGCATACAATTTTACTGCTAGAATTATAAATAATATTGATACGTGAAAAATTATTATTTTCGAGTACATTAATATTTAATTTTAATGAACATTGATGTATTATTCCGAAGAACAATAGAAAATCGTTTATATGTTTCCCGGTCATTCGTTTATAACAGTTATTACTGAATTCCTGATACGCTTGAATTGAAAATAATCCTAAATAAACTTCACTTACCAACTTAATGGGCTCGATTTCATTCATACGTACTTTTCTCCACTAGGAAATAGAATTTTTTTTTTTCTCCTGGTTTGAGTGTTTAGCGGATGGCAAAATTTTCTCCCGAATGTTGCTCTCCTGTTTACATGGAATGAGTTCATTGCTTTAGAAATAACTAGGCAACGGATAGCTTTACGAACGCTTAGAAAATGAAGCGACTAGTAGATTTCTTTTTCTTTCATCTAGACCTGTCGTAAAAAACCTTTGCAGTTAAGGCTGCTGTGTACTAACCCTATTGAATTCGTTCACCTTAATGTTAATCTATGGA
This sequence comes from Dolomedes plantarius, assembly GCA_907164885.2. Lineage (NCBI taxonomy): Eukaryota > Metazoa > Arthropoda > Arachnida > Araneae > Dolomedidae > Dolomedes > Dolomedes plantarius. Next base: position 177,762,300 of record OU015491.1, on the reverse strand, counting down.
GAAAATGTGCCCAACGATTGTCGACCTGGATTTTAAGATTGTTTTTAAAAAATTGAAATTCCGTAATAGAGAAAGAAATTTTAAACCTTGGGGCATTATTCGCTTTTTTTTTTAAATGAAAATAATACTTTTAAATTTAAATCATTCGGGAAAAAATCTGGTATAGTGTGTTTTAAACGCTTATAAATTCCTTTGGTGGACGAAATTTATAAAATGAATCCTGTTGCAAGGTGCAGATAAGTTCAAGCTATATGAAAATACCATTTTTATTGGATTATCAGCATTTATGTAGCTGTAAATAGTAGACAAATTTTCTCCATAGGTTAACATTGAGGTGAGCAACTCCAACTGGGTTAGTAGACAGCAGCCTTAAAAAGAAATAACTCCTTTATATCACAACTACTCATTGACGATTGATGATTGTTGATCGAATAATAACGAAATTCATTAAAAAATTCACCTGCTTTCAAAGGGAAAATATCAGGAAATCACATTTACGGGTCGCTAGACTTAAAACCAGTAGACAGTGCAACAGGTTTAAATCAGTCAGCCCTTGAAATAACACGGTTAATTGGTTCCGCGTTATTCAAAACCGTGCAATTTGAGACCTAAGCTTCATATAAAAATGGACATTCGGTCCCAGAAGTTTACTTTTAAAGAAAACAGTTGCGAATTTTTTTAAAAAAATAGATTAGTTTTCAATAAATATTTCTTAGTTTTATCAATAACAAAAAAATATTAAAAATTAATTCAACATAAAAAAATCCATGTAACATAAAATATTGATTAACATTAAATTCTAATATTATTAATCACTATAATAATCCGAATTTTTTTTCCTTGAAATGAGCTCATCGCTGGAAATATATACATTAGGAATATTGTTGCCGCTCGGAAATAATGGTTCCTTTTTTAGTTGGTGGTTTTAAAATTTTTGTAAGAAGTCAATAATATTTCCAAATTTTGTTTGAAAATTCTTCTGTGTGATAAGGAAGAATCCAAGAAAATGAGTCTCTTAATTTCTTTGCCAAGTCGAAACCCTCTTTCACTTCAAAAATGGAGAAATTTACATATAAATACGGACAAATTTAAATATAAATAATTTTTTCGTATTTTATTCCAGTTTCCGTGTAACTCGATTACCGTGTTATTCAAGGGTTGTCGCAATTTACTACCGCGTTATTCGAGTTTCCGTACAATTCAAGTACCGTGTTATTTAAGGGATGACTGTATTTAATTCATTTTGATTGCAAATTGAAAAGTCCATGCTGTCTACGCCGAGACTGAAAATTTTATATCTAGGGATACGTAAACTTCGCATAAAAAATATCGAAATTTCGCAACAAAAAAAAAAAAATACAATGTATAAAATTTCTCATTTATTCGCAAAAAAGTATAAATTCAAAAATTTTGCATTTATTAAAAAAATCGCATCTGTTTCGTAAATACGAAAGTTACGTATCACTAATTATATCTGATCATCAACCCTTTCTCCATTTTTTGGCGACGATGAAATAAGAATATGAACTATCAGGAATATATCCCTGCCAATGAATGGTGAGCATCGCCATGACTAGTGATTCGCCCTAAAATGCGCTTTGTTTAAACTGGTTACATTATCGTCGTTAGGATGACGCTTAACCTGAGAAATTCGGCACAAAATGCTATCATTTCCTTTCTCAGGCCATTATATAAACTATTTAAACTAAAAAAAAAAAAAATATGTTAACTATACTACAACAACTACGTCAATTATATAAACTAATATAACAAATAAGCGGTATTAAAATAATAAGGGCCTGTTCACATAGGAGTCCGGTAGAGAAACGTAAAAGGAAAGATAGCGCTGAGACGGAAATAAACCAATCACAGGCGTTAAAAATTTCGTTGCTAATCGTTTGGAGGTTTGTCATTGGTTAAATATATTTCAATACTTTAATGCTTCCGCTACCGGACTCCTATGTGAACAGGCCCTCAAGTCTCAACGTCATCTTTTCCATAACGCAACGCAACGGACTCCTATGTCAACAGGCCCTAAGACTTCATTCCGAAAATTTTGCTTCGGTGGTTGAGACCGCTCAGGTAACATTTGCCACATTTGGAAAATAGACTGGGACCAACACAGTTTAGGGCCGATTCCGAACGGTTACAAAATCCATGCCAACAGTGGGAATCAAACCCACAGACTGGCCTTAATGCCAACGCTCTTGCCTCACGACCACCGTCAGAATTTGGAGATTTTTAAATCGCACATTCACAAAAGAACGTTTATTTTCATTTGTTGATAGCAATACTGCTCCATTTCCTTAGACCCTTTACCAGATATGACGATTTAAAATTATATGTACATTAATTAATTGCAATCGTCATATCTGGCAATGGGTCAGGAGAAATGGTAACTGTATTACTTATTTGAAATGCACATTTTTATAGCTAGATTTAATTGACATATACAGTCATCAGTATACACTGTAACACTTATTACCCCCTAGCCCGAATGATTTTATTGTGGGTTCTTATCTAGCAAAGATTTAGGGTACCTATGGGGGGGGGGTTAAATTTCAGTTCTACAAACTGTGAATATCACTTTAGTCTGGTAGGATAGTTTTCAATTTTAATAATTCAATGAAAGAAAGGATAGCTTCCAGACATCTAAGTGTTAAGTTGATAGGATAAAGGAGAAATAACAATAGTTTGACATAAAAATATTTTAATACCATTGAACAAAAAATATTATTAAACATTACCCTGATACTGATAAAACATAAATTTATCCTAGAATATTATCTATCTAATTCATATATTCACTCAAATTTAAAAATAAAAAAAAAATTATAAATCATAAATTTGTGAAAATAATTTCCACCGCACACAGACAAATGCAGAAAATAATTTCCACCGCACATAGACAAATGCAGAAAATAATTAAAGAAACTGAATTTAATGGTCATTAAATTATGTACTTCATTAGATATTATCATAATCATTATTAATGCAAATACAGTATCCTGGAAAGAGAGTAAATTATACAATATTAAGATAAGAAAAACAAACAATATGTCATAGTAAAAATTATATTTAATTTATATAGTATAAAATAGTACAAGATAGCAATAGAATTAAAAGTATCAATAAAAGTATGCTAGTAAGACTAATACAGAAGAAAGGCAAACAATAATTAAATAACTAAAAATGCAAATTTTTTTACATACATATTGATATGAATATATATAGACTTACAGATACATTATTCCTAGGATATGTATCCTGAGATATGCATATGAATAAAGTGCATATTTATCTAAAACATGTTAAAAAGATTACAATAAAGAAAGCTTCTATCTGAGTTATTTTCATTCATTGGATGCAACGTATAAAAGATGTATGAAGAACAGAATCATAGCAAAGATGATATATCTAAGATGAACAAAATATAAATATTACTAGAGAAAATTGAAAATGTACTAACTATGTAGATATAAATAATTATCCTTAACTGCTTACGAATAAAGTGATAAAAGATGGGAAAAATAAATGATTATTATAATAAAAATCTAAGCACACAACATTCAGAAATTATAATCAAAATTTACTAAGCTGACTTAAAAGATTATTCATGATGTCTATGTGTCTGAAAATAATCTCTAAACTTAGAGGTTTTAACCTCCATTATATCATGTATAATACTATAGGAATAAGATAGACCTTAATGATAAACACATTTTCTTTAGCAAATGTGTGATCAAACTTTATAAAGACAGTGTATAAAATTAAACCCTCAATAATTTTCAGTTTATGTTTACATCACATATTTTATATATTCAAGAAACATTTTAAGATTCTGTACATTAAGGTCTCAAACAACAAATATTTTGATTGTATACTAAACAAAGCAACATGCTTTAATATTTCAAATTTAATAATGAAATATGAGGTACTAATTACATATAGTACTTCTCATTCTTTTTTGGGGGAAGCAAAATACATATAATTAAAATGCAACACAAATGAAAATTCATGCATCATTTTATAATTTAAAATAACTATTCCTGACAGTCTGGAAAAGTTTAACATTCTACATTCCATTAACAGTTCAAATAAAAAACTAGATAGACAGTTTTAATAAAATGCTGAAAGTTTCAACACAGAGGAATGTTTAAAACTTTTTTATCTCTTTTTTGTTCTCTTTTAGAGAACAATTTATCATGACTTATGAAAAATAAATGTATCCATATAGCAACACTTGTGAATATTATGCAAAAATTAATCCAAATTTTAAATGCATTTGGCTCCTAAGCATTACATAACATTAAGAGAAATTTACAATATGCTGTACTATGAAGCAATCTATAATTTTTCTTAACTGTTTATACATAAACAGAATCAAAAGTATGCTAGTCTTTCTTAAATGAATTTAACATGTTTAATTAAATTTACTTTATATTACTGATATTTATATTTAACTGATATGCTTTATTATTCAATGTATAAAATGATTTTTAGTATCATTATACATACAGTATTTAACTTGAGAGGGAAAGGAGATATCATGCATTTTACTTCTGATTTTCAAAAAACCATTTACTTTACAGTGTTTGTGTGTTACTTCAAATGATGTTTGTTTCATGAATGATTGGAACTTTTCATAAAAAGGAAAAACATAGACTCACTTTTCAACATAGTAGGAAGTGCAGGATTTCTAATTGTGTATAATATAAAAAAAAACAGAAAACAAAGAGATAGTAATTTTAATGAAAAATGGTGCAAACTAATGAAAATATTAATCTTCTCACAAAATTAATGTCATCATAAATTGTCAGAAGCTTAAAAATAAAGATTAGGATGTTGGAGAAAATAATATTTCCTAGCTTTAAAATGTAGTCGACGTGAAAATCGATGTATGACAACACACAGGATGTATCAAGCGTGATAATCATAATATACTGAGATGCAAAGAATTGACCTGAAGGAAACACGTTCATTAACAGTTTAATTTCAAAAATCAGGAATCATCGTCCATTCTCTGCACATGGCATTACAGAAAAACCAGCAGACAGCCGGCGCTGTAAACAGTAGTGGACGAAATGGGAGTTATAGGGCGTCACGCGAAGCGCTCAGATGCCGAAAAAAATTATTAATAAAAAAACTTACCACGCCACTGACAGCACGCGAGTTGTCAACAACTTGATAAACAACAGGAGGAAATCCAGAGCCTTTGCCACCAAAAATCTTGAAACCAAATCCTATAGAATCACTCCTCTTTAATTTTACTTCTCTAACGTCGTCCATTTTAGCTTACATTGACATTCAGTGATCTTGCATCTGTTACTGTGATAATAATTTTAGATGCTGATGCCATCTGTTGACGAAACTGAAAGTGAAAAGATGAGTTTCATATTCTCCCAATATTTAACTTGTGAAAATAAACTTTAATGATTAGGGTTTTTTATGGGAGACTCATTTCCTTTTAAATCTGAAACTACTAATTTTTTTCGCAAACTTCTATTAATATGTATACACTAGCTGAAAACCCGCTCTTCGCTACGGAGTACATTGAAATTAAATACAACGGTCAATGTATGCAATTAATTCCAAAAAAAAAAATATATATATATATATATATATATTTATAATAAATACGACGATCAATGTATACAATTGATGTAAAAAAAACATATTTATAAAAAAATCGTAAGGGATATTTTTATAGACAAAATAAAGTCCAATCGTCTGCCGCATTAGCAAGAAAAAAATATTTTTTTGTCTTTTTTTTTTTTGGCACGTGACGATAAATTTATTTAAAGTACCAGAAAAAGAAATCACGTGATCAGCATTTAATAAATTAAATTCTAAAAATTAATCTTTAAAAATTCACCAAAAATCAGGAAATGGAGTTAAAAATTCGAAAAAAATTTCATTTTGAAGGAATTTTTATGATCTTTCTCGTGATATAAATTTCATAACCCTCAATGTATTATTTCAAATGCAAACTTAAAAAAAGTTACTAAAACAGCTTAAAAATTTAATTTTAAAAAATCTAAGAAGAATTTTTGAAATATCTTTCTTAGTGCACCCCTACACTATTAGAAGAATCGCCATGCAAAATTTCAGCCCTTTAGGTCCAGCGGTTTGGTCTGTGCGTTGTATGTCAGTCAGTCAGTGAATGAATGAATGAATGAATGAGTCAGTTACGGAACTGTTTTATATATATAGACTAGCTGAAAACCCGCGCTTCGCTACGGAGTACATTGAAATTAAATACAACGGTCAATGTATGCAATTAATTCCAAAAAAAAATAATAAATATATATATATATATATATATATTTATAATAAATACGACGATCAATGTATATAATTGATGTAAAAAAAAACATATTTATAAAAAAAATCGTAAGGGATATTTTTATAGACAAAATAAAGTCCAATCGTCTGCCGCATTAGAAAGAAAAAAATATTTTTTTGTCTTTTTTTTTTGGCACGTGACAATAAATTTATTTAAAGTACCAGAAAAAGAAATCACGTGATCAGCATTTAATAAATTAAATTCTAAAAATTAATCTTTAAAAATTCACCAAAAATCAGGAAATGGAGTTAAAAATTCGAAAAAAATTTCATTTTGAAGGAATTTTTATGATCTTTCTCGTGATATAAATTTCATAACCCTCAATGTATTATTTCAAATGCAAACTTAAAAAAAGTTACTAAAACAGCTTAAAAATTTAATTTTAAAAAATCTAAGAAGAATTTTTAAAAAATCTTTCTTAGTGCACCCCTACACTATTAGAAGAATCGCCATGCAAAATTTCAGCCCTTTAGGTCCAGCGGTTTGGTCTGTGCGTTGTATGTCAGTCAGTCAGTGAATGAATGAATGAATGAATGAATGAATGAGTCAGTTACGGAACTGTTTTATATATATAGATAAAGAATAATAATGGATTAATATTTTTAACAACTATAATAATAAAAAAATTCAGTTCTATTGTATTAATTTAGTACTATATAAATTAAAAGGATAGGAATATCTACTTAAAACCTATTTGAAAGCATATATTAAAAATAAAAACTAAAAAGTAAAAATTTATATTAATATTTTTTAATACTTGTGTAGATGTATTCAATTTATTTTTATCAACTCTAAAAAAAATTTTAATTTTCATAATTTTATGTCCATTTCCTGTTGCAAGAGAAAAGGATATGCATGTTTCTGACGACAAAAATAAAAACCGATCACTCTTATTGTTATCATTCTGCCATGAACAGTGGCGCACCCAGGATTTTTTTTTTTTTTTTTTTTGGGGGGGGGGGGGGCGAGATGAACGGGTAAAAATATTTATACAGTGGAGTCCCGATAATCCAAACTTCGGTAATCCGAAACCAAAAGTCAAAAAGAACTAAGGTTACAATAAAACCGCAGTGATACTAAGTAAAATGAAATATATTTCTGAAAATTACAAGAAAGTTCAAAGTTAGACAATGTGCTGAAGTAATTATTACTGAACAACATTGGTGTGAAAAAAATCTGTTACCTTTTTATTTTTATTTTTTTTTCGAAGAGAAGAATGCCTCTCCCTTGAAGCCAAATTACGCCAACGCGTCAGAAAAATGGTGTCCACTGGGATCGCGGTGGAGTGTTGCTCTATCAGGCGTAGCTCTTCATCAAATGCAGCTGCGGCGTCTGTGTAGGATGTCCTCTGCTCGTTGTCACCGTCTGCTTCACCTTCACTCTCGTCTGAGACGTTGACAGGTTCTTTCAAAACCATTTCAACAATCTTCTGATCGTCTAAAATTCAACTGTCGAGCACTGTGATGTATTGTCAGAACAACTACACTCTACTGTACTGGACTAGGCAGCGTTCCGATCTCTTATCACCCATTTCGTCCCGAGATTTGGTTATGTTTAGACAGACATTAGAAAACATGCTGTGTAATCACAAGTAATACGTAATATTTATGTTATCACACGTTATTATGTAACTAAAGTTTATTGTAAGAATGACCTCGCTTAATCCGAAAAATTCGTTAATCCGAAAAGGGTCTGGTCCCAATCATTTCGGATTATCGGGACTCTACTGTAATGCAAAATCAATATTCATAATGCAATTTCTATTTCTTTTGGGGGCAGGGCCCCTTTCCCCCCCCCCCCCCTGCAATTTCTATTTCTTTGGGGGGCAGGGCCCCTTCCCCCCCCCTTGGGTGTGCCACTGGTCATGAATAAAGTAAAATAAAAGGGAAAGTTAACAATTTATGTGATACATGACTAAAGAACTAGCAATTACAAAGTAATGAAGAAGGTTGATTTTTCGTTTTGTGATATGGAAAATAGTATGATTAAAAATTAAATTTCAAAAATATTTTTGAATTATCTAAAACAACTTAGTTTTTCTGCAAAACATTTTATAAGAAAACCCAATATATTACGACTTACAGTAAACTTGTGGATGACAAATACGTAATGAAGACTTCTTCAATTATACAATAAATTAAAAAGAGGAGCTACATTAATTAAAACGCACAAATTATCTAATAGTTCATCATCAGACCGAGATGCATTGGTGTGGTTGTCGTAATAAACAATTCGCAAATACTAATTTGTGAGATAGTCATATATAAGTAATCATACTTGTGAATTGTTCATTGCGTCAATCACACCAGTGCCTGATGATGAACAATTAAACAGCTCGAAACATGTTTTTTACATATATAAAAAAAAGATATTTCATGTCTTCAAACAGTTTGTTATATTTTAATCATTTTTTTATTTAAAAAATAGGAGGGGCGCCCTCTGGTTTTTAAATAAAAAGCATTAATTATAATGAAAAATAAAAGTTATTAAAATAAATTACTAGTAATTAATTTTTTTAAATCTGCCCTCTGACCAATTGTTCAGCAATTTCAGTTGAAATAAACATTGCTAAAAATAGAAATTATGATGTAAAAACAGCGAGAAAGTTCATTTGTAAAGACTTTTTTTGTGTGTGTTTATATTTATTTTAATGAGGATTTTTATTTATGATGGTAATAAATATAAATTACTCGCTTCTTAAATCATTTGATAGTAATGAACAATTATGTTATGACATATATTTGTTTTTACCATTATTTCTCAAAAATAGGGGGGGGGGTTCAAACGCAATGTCAGAACCGCATAAAAGCTAGCTACACTTTTAGACACGGCGTTTCTGGATTTAGGGTACCACTTTCTATCTCTGTGCCTCCTCATACTCCATTTCTGTCCTCTCCGGAGAAAAGAAAAAGAAAAGCCTGCTGCATTTAGATTTACCAGACTTTATATTTATGCTCGGACCTCATTTCTCTTAATGCTGAAACTAATTTTCTTAGATCTATAGCTATCATTAGAGATTTCGATTCTTAGGTCTCAGATAAAGCCGTCGAAAAATTCAGGTCATCTGTAACGGCGCCTACTATATCTTACCCATTCTGTGTCTTTTACAGGAAAACTCCTAGCTAGTTGTAATTTTAAATTTACAGCCGTTGATAAACTTCTGTTTCCTCCTATATCTCATTCCTATACTTCAATTTCGTAAGTTGCGTGTTGTCAGCATACGGTAATTCTAATCCGCTTTTTGTTGGGCAAACTAAACGTGACTTTGATACACGCATAAAGGAGTATTCGAAGTAGTACACTAAAAATCAAGAAATATCTAAAAGCGTGAACTCGTGGGAGCTCGTGCACAGAATAAAACTTTCTAAAGCTAAAATTATTCTCCATGTGATTCCGAATGTGAATAACATTTTCTAGGAAACTCCCTTACTTATTCCTGGTTTACTCAATAATCCGTCTACTATATCAGTTGCTAAGAAAAATGTTTTCGCTTAAATGCGTCTTTTAACATCGCACTTTACTACTTTCTTCCAACTATTTTATGATATTCTATTGTTAATGCCACTACACAGTTCTGTCTTTTCTCGGAAATGTGTGAACCCGCCATGATGTATGTTCCCATGCCTTTGTCACAAAATCCTGCTTTATTTGTTTGCTACGTTATCGGGTGTATCCCTTTGTGTGGGCTTGTTGTCCTAAAATTTCTCCCTCTTGTTCCTCTCACAAGCGTCTCCCTTTTCATGTCCGCGCTTTAGCCACTGGAGTTCTTGAAAATTCTGCTCTTTCCCCTATTTTCTAAAGAGTTTGATGATCTTTGCATTTGTGAATCGCTTTTTGGGGACAATAGCACCCAATGCTCCCTGGCCTGATGAAAAACTGTTTTTATTAGTATGAAACTAAATGCCATTATTAGTTTCTATTGTGGATTTTAATAAGCTTATGAGTGCTCCTGTTTTCCAGCGTTTATTGTTCTCTCGGGAATTTTAGGGGGCATGCAGTGGTGTAGCTCTAGCACCATGAAGCTACAGAGCTTCATGTCTGTAGCTTCATGTCTAGTACTAATGTATACAGGGAGAGCAGAGGAGCTTTGTGAAAGAATTTTTAAACCAATTAATTTGTTTATATTTAACGAGTTCCAAATTAACAGTGGAAATGATTGAAATTAAGAATAATTTATTATGCAGATTTACAAGTGATAACTATCATGAAAGGAATTTAGAAAGCTATCGGAAACACCTTTGGAGGAAATTTTAGAAAATGAACTGTCTCATCTACATTTTACAATGATATTAGACTAGGAAAAACACCGTGACCTTTTATATATCTTAGTTCGCACGATTTTTCACGGATATGTGCTCAAAAAATTACAATAAGAGCCTTTTCTTCATTTAAGAGATTTTTTTTCGATGATGGTCTTTTTTATCTCCTACTTCGTTACCCTTATAAGGATTCTTCTTCTTGAATAAATACCTTCAGAATGAATGTTTACAGCGATTAACGCCAATGTTGAATGTTTACAGCGAATGTTTACGCCTTGTAACTTTCTCCGAATGATTTAATATTTCTATACAACAAATCATACTCCTATTGGTCATGGTCAGTATTGATACGAGAGGCTTAAATCCTTTATGAGCTTATGCTCAATAAGAGAGTAAATGACAGAACCTATTGGATCCGGAGGGAGACATGGTCATTTTTATTTCATTTATTGTCACTTGCTTAAAGGAACTTGCTAAATGAGTTTGAAGCGTAGAACACGGGTAAACAAACAATATTGTTAATTTCTTTTTAAGTGCAGATCATTTAAAGAGCTGGGGAAAAACTGAATTCTTCAAAGAAATCCCTAGCCAAGCATTTTAAAATTTAACAAAAACATTCGACGAGATATAGAATGTTTTAGTTCACTGGCAAGGCAGTTTGTGCCTTTAATTTACTAGTAAGCAGGAAGCTGCTGTGTAAAAGAAAAGAAAAAAAAAACTTCACACAGTTTGAAAACAGTTTGAAATTGTTTGGTTGTTTAAACTTTTGAAATTTTCCACTTTTTCAGGTGTGTTGATATTTTGTTAGTTACTTTTAATAGTATCCCTTTCAAATTACATTTTGCTTAAATTACACATGTTTCACTTTTGCAACAATCCCATTCGTTTTTGTTTTATTATTATTATTATTATTATTATTATTTTGTCAGAATTGATGACGCATACAAAAATCTAGGTTATGCTATTAAAAAAAGATAAAGAAGAATTGAAAAAAAGAATATATATTTCAAGTAGTCTCTTCTAACGAAACTACCGCGGGTTATTAACGTAAGATTACTTAGGGCCTGTTCACATAAGAGTCCGTTGCGTAGCGTTAAGGAAAAGATGACGTTGAGACGAAAATAAACCAATCAATCATAGGCGTTGAAAATTTCATTGCTAAACTTTTTAACGCCTATGATTGGTTTATTTTCGTCTCAACGTCATCTTTTCCTTAACGCAACGCAACGGACTCCTATGTGAACAGGCCCTTATCGTTGCTTACCTCTTTTTTTTTAAATGCATTTTGGTACTTTTCTGTTTAACTGTTTACTGCTGTGTTTGGCGTGCTGCCAAAATTATAACTCGCGACGCAAGACAATTTTTTTCTCTCCGCAGGACCGTTATTGAGGAACGTAATACTACGTTAAAATTGTACGGAATTTGCATTTCCACGTGACAATAAAAAACAACAAACATTTTTATATTATGTCAGATAAATACTGTAGACGATAAATTCATCGAAGAAATTGTGGCTCTGAAATTTTATCATTAGTTTATCATCCCCACTCATGGTTGACGTGGGGTGTTTATGAAACATATTGCTTGCAACTGCCTTTATAAGGTAGAAAATGGAACGTCCTCACTTATTCGATGTTGCAACCGCTGTATCCCCTCTTCCTACTTGTCTATAACATACAAAAATCGTTCATCAAATAAATTTTGAATCAATATGCAACTTTTTTCAATCAATAGAACTGCATTTAACTTTACACTCATAGTCATTCCCCAACAATGCTCACAATTTATTGGGATATACACTGAAGTGCCACTGAATTAGGGATACCTACCTAGTAACGAGTTGGGCCTCCTCTGGCCTAGATAACGGCTGCCACACGACGAGGCATAGATTCAACAAGCTTCTGGAAACGTTCCACGGGAATGGCTTGCCAAATATTGGCTAAAGCTGTCCATAATTCGGTAAGGTTCTTTGGTGCTGTGTGATGGCCTTTCACGCCTTGTTCCAAAACATCCCAAAGATGCTCAATAGGATTTAAGTTTGGGCTTCTAGGTGGCCAATTCATGACAGAGAAGTCAGAGGAATGCTCATCCAACCAGTCAGTAGGCAACCGGAACTTGTGAGAGGTACAGTTGTCTTGCTGGAAAACTCCATTACTGTGCGGATAACAGAACAGCATAAACGGATGGAGGTGATCACCCAGCAACTCTACGTACCGAATTGCATTGAGGGAGGTTGGTACACGCACCAAAGATCCCAACCTGTGCCACTAAAAAACACCCCAGACCATGATTGAGCCACCATGCCCTTGTACAGTTCAAGCCAGGCATGCAGGATCCATGGCTTCATGAGCCTGACGCCATATTCTCAGCCTCCCGTCGGCGTTAAGTAGTCGGAATCGAGACTCATCACTCCATGCTACTCGTTTCCAGTCCTCTACACTCCAGTCTCTGTGCTCTCTTGCCCAGGCAAGACGTGCAGCCCGATGGCGAGTATAGAGCAATAGTACTCTCGTAGGTCGACGGCTCCCGAAACCCATACGGTGAAGCGAGCGTTGCACAGTCCGTTTACTGACTGTACGACTGGCACCGTCATTAAACTGGTTGGTAATTTGAGCTAATGTTTGGCTTCGCTGGCTACGTACAATACGCCTGAGCCGTCTCTCACCACGCACTGTCAAGTCTAATTGTCCTTTGCAGTTTGTCCGATCGCTAGTTTTTTTCCACCATCCATCTATTCTTGGTATACTCTTGACACTGTCGACCTTGAAAATCCTAGCTGTCTGACAATTTCAGAAATTGAATGGCCCATGCGTTGCGCACCTACGATTTGTCCGCGATCGAAGGCGTCTAAATCAGGCAGTTTACCCATACTGGCAATTCCAACAACTAATTCAGAACAACCACAGTACGCGCTATATATGCAGTTACCACAGCGCCCTTACTTGCACATACATGATGCGCAGCGCTACACAATTTGCATAGGCTTTTCTATCCCTAATTCAGTGACACTTCAGTGTATTTCGTATTCCTTAACCCTGCCCTTCCTATTAAAGTAAGAAATTTTAATCATATTATGTACTGTTAAATAGAACATTACCTTGAACTTCTTTGTCTGAGAGGCACAGGGCCCACATTCTGTTTTCAGTCCTATACCATAGTAGGTAACAGGACTATACATAAGAACTATAAGGCAATCGCTCGCCACGTCACGTTTTCGTCTGCTGTAAATATTACTAGTCCTGAGGTTAAATATTACATTTTTAATCTGGAACATAAAAAAGGCTAAATAAAAATGTTTGACTACTGTGCATTATCATTTGATTAAATCATTTAATCTCTTTATAAGTTTTAACTTTTCTTGTTTCAGGTCTCTCTCGTAGTTCGTTGGCCGCTGTTCTTTCCAGAAGAAGGCGTGGTTAAGGGAGGTTCCAGTCATCAAAAATTTTTAACTGCCCGTTTCACTGTAGTGCCGAAGTTTAAGTTTCGGATCTTGTTTTTCTGCTGTTTCACTTTAGTCAATTTCTGTTCATTTCAGTTAAATTTTTAAAAAAATGATAATTAGTTGCCGTACATCTTTCTATCATATTCATATAATGGGTGACTACGCTTTCTAAAAAACTCTTGAATGTATTAGTGTAGTTTCTTTTATGCTATCTAATTGTTTTTTGCACTTCCCGTGGCTGATGTATAAGTTTGATAAACTGGTATTCTAAAGAACTTCATCGTTAAAGGTCATACGTTCTGAAATTTGGAATTTATCTTTTAAGTTTCAAAGAACTATAGCTTTTAAGTTGAACTATTCTTGAGGTGTTACGATAGCTATTAACATTTTATTGTGAGTTTGTAATTTCTTGAGGTAATAGTTTATCTTTAGAGTAAATATATCTGTGTTAATTAAAATTAATTGCAAATATAATTGCTTTGCAGTTTGCTGCCTGTAAAATTTTTTTCGATATTTTTAACATTTCTTCAAACAAATATGAATGTTCTAAATTTAACAAGACATCAAAATTCAGAGATACAGAATTATTCCTATCCTCCCTATATAAAAAATTAATTTTTAAAAAATCATGGAAAAAAAGTGTATAATTGAACTGATGTTTAAATTTCCTACTATTAAATGCCAATAGGAATTTGTTTAAAACTGGTTATATTCTTTAAAAAATAGGCAGTTTTTGAAATAAAATGTTAGAAAAATAATTTTTATTAATTTCCTGTGTTTTTCTTATATGCTCTTGTTAGTGTATTTCATAGTTTTTGAAAAAAAAATATCAGATTTCCTAAATTTTGAATGTAAAGGATTATTACATTGATATAACAGATATGACATAAATATCAAGACATCTAGCTTGTGTGAATTCTGATCTTCAAAGTGTTGTTTTTTTTCCTAAGTATCCTTGATAAGAATCTGACATCCAGAAAACCAGCAAATATTGAAGTGCTTATATAGACCTGTCATGCCCTCTGTAACCTCTTTTGCATTTTGTTTAATGTGAATACTAGTTATGCATGTTGTACTGACTTATAAATAACTGTGTGTATTCAAAACAAACGAATATAAAGTCAAGCTCCTAAAAGCTAAGGTAATGTTTTTTATGTTTAAGACTTGGTGTGGTTGAGAGCGCTATGGTAATTTTTTGCTATACAAGGGCTAATAGACCCGGACATACAGCTTAAAGCTGATTCTGAACAGCTACAAACATTCATGCCAATAGTGGGACTTGAACCCACAGACTTTGGTACCAAAAGTAAGTGCCTTATAGTCATTCGGCCATCATTTGGCTGTTTTTTATCAAGGAAAGATATAGATTCTGGATATGCTCTGGCCTCTAGAGCAGCCATACTCAACCTTTTTTTTCTTAGGCCACATGCATATGTTTG
Organism: Dolomedes plantarius; assembly: GCA_907164885.2. Lineage (NCBI taxonomy): Eukaryota > Metazoa > Arthropoda > Arachnida > Araneae > Dolomedidae > Dolomedes > Dolomedes plantarius. The sequence goes on along the minus strand of OU015491.1, from coordinate 177,746,814 downwards.
CGATGTTATACAGGCTGTAACATAATACACTATACCTCAAAATATAATAATGTGAAAAATAAAACTCATAATTTAGATGTATCCAAGCATTTATTTAAAAATTTTGTGATTATTGATGTTTAGACAAACTTTCGACTATTTAGACCAGTCATTCCCAAAGTGGTCTATATTGACCCCCAGGGGTCGATATAGACCTGCAGGGGTCCATGCCAGTGAAAAAGAAAATTGGGGGTGCATGAGATGTAAATAGGGGTCCACGAGTTAGACAGGCCGTCACCAAAATTTTGGCTTCCCGTAAATGTAATAATCTGCCTAACACAGATAGTACTTATGGAGGTATTTACGTAATACGAGTACTTTCTTATAATAGATAGATACATTTCCTAATTTTATGTATAATTCATAAAATTGCATAAGAAATTTGTTCACTTTTCGGCTTCAGTACGTGTAACTTGTGTTGCGACATGATGGACTTTTGAACTGGAATGGTTACAGCAAGGGCCAGCAGGTAGCCATTATATTGAACTTGCCAGTTTCCCAATTTGGCACAGACAAACTGCCAGAATGATGACCTTTCAGTCTATGTTCAACATTTAAATGTCCTTCACACAAACTTTGAAATTAGGTTTGAAGATGTATTGACTATGGAAATACCACAGTGGATTATCAATCCATATGGTGACATTGAAGAAATGGATGTCATGTTACAAGAAGAACTGATCGGTATAATCACCAACGAAGAACTTAAGGTGTAGTTTAGAAAGGGATATCAACAATTTTGGCTTCAAAAAGTCATACCTGTTACATATCCTACATTATGAACTATCGCGAGAAAGTTTTTGATAGCTTTTCCACCTTCATATCTCGTGGAAAGGGGTTTCAGCACAGTTATCAATCTCCTTACACACACAAAAAAAAAAGAAAGAAAAAAAATTGGAAATCACTTGCCGAGAAGATTTAAGGTTAAACCTGACTAAATTGAAGCCGATATTGAAATTTTGCTATCAAAGCATCAGGCTCATCCTCCCATTAAAAGCATTGATTTTGTTGTTTATTTATTCTATGTAAAAAAGTTACTAGATTTGCATTTTGTGTCGTTTTAATTAATAAATGTATAACTATAAAACTTAACATATATTTATACAAATATATATTAAATTTTTCACTCTACAGTAAACCCTCTCAAAGTGAGTAGCTCTGTGTCAGCTTCAAAAACACTTTTAAAGTTGATGAATTTGTAAAAAATCAGTATTAGGATAGCAGGGGGTCTATCCAAAACAGAAAAAAATCAGCACAGGGTCTACAGGACAAACAAGTTTGGGGACCTCTGATTTAGACAAATCAGGTTTATGTTTGCAACATGCTACTCTCAATATGTCATCAAGGTAAGAATCAGTAAGTCAATTTCTAAATACATTCTTCACATATTTCATTTGAAATAGGATGATTCACAAAGATACGCTGATGCAAACAAAGTGAGCAACAGGTGGGTACTTTTTTGTACTGTCTAGTCTCTTTCAGACACTCATTTCCAAAATTATGTTTGTAAAAGTATCTATCTGATAATGAGTGTGAATGTTTCAGAAAATGCATAAAAGCTTGATGGGCAACCCGTTGGTCGCAGGTTGAGTATGTCTGCTCTAGATTATGGTACAAATTGTTTTATGCAGGCAGATCATTCTGAAGTTGTCTTGCCAGAAGTAAAATAAATCTCCTCAAATTGTACTAATTTTTTTCTTAGTGTATGCTTATTAAATGTATGAAGTAAGAGATGCATTCAAACTAGATTTTTTTTCTGCCTATATAAAATATTTATATGCACGTGTAGCATACCATAAATTTCAGAGGGCTATGTTACGAGTATATGCTTTATTTATTTTATTTTTTTTTTTAAAGTCAAACAGAAATTTACTACATTTAGATAAGCTTCAACAATTGGATTTCAACACACATGGCCGCTACTTAAAATTATAGTGTATTTCCTCAAAGCCTATGGATCCATGTTATTATTATTTTTTAACTGCCAAAAAAATTGTCTACTCTAAAGAAGAAATAGAGGATAGAAGTCTGTTAATATTTGTTCATTCTGTCAAACTGAAACAGAATCTGTAGATGAGCAATCTGAAATAGCAAAATTTCTATTATAAATCCTCACCTGGCATGTGTGCTAAACATCAAGATTAAACTTTTAATCTTGTATAAGTTGCAGGATATGTACCAGGAGTATGATAGGATCACGTTTCCCAGTGTAGCAATTTTATGCAATGGTCTCTATTTGTTGTACATATACTCATTATAACTACTCATTATAACTCTGTTTCTGTTTGTGTAGAAAAGAAGTGTGACATTATTAATTTCTTTTAGTGACTGTTGAGTGTTTGTATACTTGTTAACTTGAATCAACATAAATGCTTTAGCTTAATTTGTTAGCCTGTTTTTTACATAAAATGTTATGCCATATTGATCCACTGTTGTTTAAGCAAAATTATATCTAATTTTGTAATAACAAAATTTTATTAAATGTAAATGTAATCTGAATTTATTCCTTTTTCAGTTCTAATAATTTTCTGTTATTCAACATTGTTTTGTGAAGTGAGCAAAGCAAGAAACTGAAGTTCTGATTTTTCCTTTACCTTATGTAAGTATATCAGAGTTAAATATATTTAATCTCTAGGTATTAGAACTCTGTGACACAAAGTTGTTGTAACATATGGCTTTATTAGAATTCAATCCATTACATATAGAGATCTCATCATGTACAAAAAGAACAATCAAAGTATAACAAATAACAAATAGCAGCAAATAAAGAACACAGAACAGCAGTAGTGGATTAAGCAATACCAGAAGTCTAGGGAAGCAAGAGGCAAAAAGAGAGCAGATATCTCTCATCAGTCCATAAGATTCCTAGCATCCCACTATAGTTTGAAGATATCTCCTTGTTGTTAGGCATCTACATTCAGTTCTGAACACCTCCAAAAAAGTGTTCCGAGTTCATTCTGCATTACAAATTGGGTAAATGTTCGTGTGGAGAACACTTATTTAGGTGCTTCACTAAAGAGCCATGCCTGGTCTCCAATCTGAAGTTGGCAACTGCCTCTCTACATGGTCTGGCATTAAAAATTATCCAGCGGTTTTGGATATCGCGCCACTTTTTATCTTTGGATTTAGTCTTAAGGTTATCTTTATAAATATTCAAAATGTCTCTATGGACATACAGTAACCACTGCTTATAGTGATCACTGGTTATAAGAATCAACCGTTTATAAGAATCAATATCGCGAAAACAAAAACAAATGTATTATTTCCATGTTAAAATTTTCGCTTTAAAGAATCAATCCACCGGTTTTAAGAATCAGTTTACACTCTTCGCTTTCCTTTCATTTTTCCAAAAAAGCTACTTAAACCCTCAAAAGGCACGAAGTTCTTTCTTTTTTTAAAAGAAAGATTGATAAGATGGGATGGAATATAGTTGTAAAATTCACCCCTTTCTTTGTCAGACAACATAATAGCTTCCCCTTAAACGCTGTACCACAACACTGTCCTATTAATTTGACCCGGGGGGCATATTTACCCGTCCGAGTCCGATTTCACTTTTCTCCACTGACAAGCAAAGACAGGGACTCTTTTTTTTCCCCACCTCCCAAATCCTGGTTGCGGCTTCCTAAACCCTAAAACACATAAATCTTCAGTGAAATGTCCACTATCACTCAGGCAAACGTGACATTAGTAGATTCAGCATGTTATCAAATCGAGAAACGTAAGCTAGAAGGTGAATCTTCGTCTGAGACTATAAGTATTGAAAGAGGTATAAACAGCCTCCTGAAAACTTCATTACATCAAACTACCGTAGAAAACTTTTTCTTGCTCCCTTCCTGTAGTTGAAATGTTAAAATTGTTAAGCAGGTATGTTGTAACTTGTAAAAAATATTGTATTTTTTTCTTCTCTTACTATAATCACGTGTATCTACTTATAGGTTTAAAAATTAAGTTTTATTTTTAAAACTATAAAAAAGAATTTTAATAAAAGATAATGTAAATTAAAGAGTATTTTAAGGTAAATTATCTAATATATGTATATATAGGTGTGTGTGTTCCTGTCTTAAAACCTAAATTTCGGCTATAAGAATCAACTGCTTATAAGAATCAAAAACAGTAATAACAAATGTAATTCTTATAAGCGGAAACCACTGTACTTTTTAAATGAATCTGGTGGAACATGTTTCTGGTTAATGTTTACATGATTTCCCTTTTTTTTTCCCGAGAAGATCTGCTTCATTTCCGTTGATTCCCATGTGGGAAGGTATCCATTGAAATACAATTAGTTTATCTTTACTTCGCAAGTGGTTTATATCCTTCTTTATTTGTGTTGTTATGGGCTTTTCAAAGTGATGATTTGTCGAGACTGCTTGGTTAGCTTCTCTAGAACCTATAAATATTACAACCTTGGAGTAACAGTTATTATTAACTCTAAATTTAAAATTATTTAAAAGTTTGCTACTGATGCTCTGGATAAATTTTGAATATGCAGACCTGATAGGTCATAAAAAAAAAAACCTAAGGTTCTATCTGTAGACTAATTGTAGATCTAATTGTCCACAATTCTTCCATCACATTTTCTCAGTAGATTTAAGACAGCTAATGATGAAACTGTCTTTCCTAGTAAAAAAAAACAAATTTAAACTAGGAAGACAAAATAATAAAATTATATGTACTAATGCATAAAAATAAGCTTTAATTTCAGCTTCATTCTGTATGCTCTAATCTTTGACCTTAATGTTTCCATAATCCTTCTATAACATTTTCTCAGTAGATTAAGGACAACTTATGTTTGAAGGAGGCTTTCTTCCTCAGTGTTAAAAAAAAACTAGGTGGGCAAAATAATAAAATTGTATGGTCTCATGTTTAAAAGTAAACTTATATTTCAGTTGACTTGCATTCTTACAGGTATAAATTTTTCATATTTTAACAGTTTAATAATTCACAGGTTTATAACTTCTATATATCGCTCACTCCTTTCAACAACGTCATATCTCTAAAATCGGCGATTTTTTATTTATGCCTGCTTTCAGAATGCCCTGAAAGAGTAGTATATCCCTGTAAGATTGTCATATCTCACCGCTTAATATTTAGCTGCTAGAAAGCAGAATTAAAATTTATTTTCAATACATTTCAATGTACTTTTAAACTTTCAAATCACTCTCCTGAAAAATCTTGTTTTTTGAGTTATGACGTTGTTGAAAGGAGTGAGCGATATGTGTTTCTTAATATAATAATGGTTTGAAACATTCTGTTAAGCTCTTTATTTTTCTAGTGAATGTATACAGTGCTGTAATTTTCCTATTTTTATTATTTCTATTTTTTATTTTTTAAATACTCCTATTTCTAACCTTCTTCATTTAGCAAATTTTATATTTTGTATTTGTTTTGTACTTTTTTGATTCAATTATTTATTTGTAGGTTAGTAAACTAGCGACTTGTTTTGAAATTAAAACTGAATCTTGAGTTTGAAGATTACACTAATAAAACATTTTATTATACTATTTCTTTGCCTCAAATATGGAAGCTTTATTATTTTGTATGGAAATTATAAAACGAGAAGCAGAAAAATTCAACATAGCTGTTAATACGACCACTGCAAGCCATATAACTGCTGCTACTGCTGGGAATATTAATTATGACATTGCTCTAAACAGGTGTTCTTATTTGTATAGATGTGGTGCAATTAATTTGTCTTTTGCAAAGGATTGTTTTTCGAAGTTTTTTTCAGATTATAAAAGTATTGTATTTTTACTGTCAAAATGGATCAACTGTCCTAATCTGACACTGTGTTCTTTGAGTAAGGGTCCTGCATTAGATTATCTTGCTTTTTTGTCATCATATAAAGAATGTGGAAAGTTTCCTTCTTTGTTTAAAGATATTAAAGTTGTTACAAAATATGGAGCGTGGCGAAATACTGTAAATATTATGCATCAGATTGTTACTGAAGGATATTTGAAAAGTTTACCTTCTCCTGATTCTCTTGGAAATATTGAAGTTATTCAAGGTGATCCATTTGAAGATTTTTCTCAGAAAGTAGAAGATCCTATTTCTAATTCTGATGTAGTAATAATGGTGAAAAAATTAAATCTTCAAGCTGATACATTTAATCAAGGAAAAATAGCAAAGTCAATACAGGTAAATGTGTTTTTTGATTATTCTATTTATATTTTATGAATAGAAATCAAAGAGAATAATAATGATAGAAGAGGAAATAAGTTTGTTTTCTTGTTAATGACATTAATTTCATCAAAACATTGCTACTACCATTTTTCTTTAAATACATTATTTAACTACCTCATAGTTATATAGGCTACAAATGTTAAAATTATAAAAAGACAATTAGTAAAAATAATTTTTTTATTAATTTTTATTATACAAAGGAATTCTTGTTGGAAAAAATAAGTACATAAAACTTAATTAAAATATCCATCAAAATGATGTGTTGGTGATTTGTCTGGCTGCTTTTTATAGCATGATGATGATGGATTTATTCCTTCAAAACACATCACTGAAATTTAGTGTTTATGGTGTGTTTTAAAAAGTATCTTGTAACTTCATAACCATTATTAATTAAAAAATGTTTTTATTTATCATTTTCTACAAACAACAAAAAATGGGTGTTGAATCAATGTATTTTGTACTTACACAGAGATGGTGAGGTTCCAGAAAGAAAGAGCCTTGACATGCTGCTTTTTGTGTTTATTTTGGCTTAAGATTCTGAATACAATTACCAGTTTATTATTTTGATAAGCCTATTTGCTGTGGGCTACTTTTCCCTGTGCATTCTTGATCTTTTTTTTATGTGAGAGAATTTGCCATTCTTAGTTTCTTTTCAAATATACATCAAACTTTCGTTTTGCATGATCGATGGGCTGCCCACAGGCCACAGGTTGAAGACCCCTATTATAGATAATATTATAGAAGAAATGTATTAATCTTTTATGTCAGAATGTTTCAAAGCTGGAAGAAATCTAAAGCTCAAAAACTGAAATGAAAAATAATAAAATGAGTATAGCAAGAAAGTAGCAATGTCACCTTTTGCAATTAAAGAAAATATAGGCGGTATTACTTTAGAGTTTAGAATATCTTAATATTGCTGTTATTAAAATATATGTATTATTATACTCTTATGTTTGTAAAGTAATTTTGTATTTGTGTTGGAGGTTTTTCTAGTGCATTTACAGTACTAAATGAGTTTTGATTTAATAGAGCTTATCAGTTATAGAGCAATATTGAAATATAGTGTCATAATATAAATCAAAAGTATTTATAGTTTCCTGATATGTTTTTATATTTGATAATATAAAGGTAGAAAAAAATAAAATTATACAAAAATTTTTCAGTAGATTTTTTCTTGTTTTTTGTTGTAAATTTAAATTTATTTTGAAAACATATTTATCAGTATGAATTTTTATTTAGGAGTTCCTAGCAGCTTTGAAACCAGATGCAATTCTATTTTGTATTGACACAAAACCAAGTGTAGCATTGATTACCAAGGGAATTTCATCACTTAATGGAACCTATTTACTTCAACCAACTTTTATGAATACTTCAATTACTTTAGAACACCAAGAATTCTATAAAGATATTTTTGGCTGTTTTCCTGTTGTATCTGCCAGGGGGAGTCTTTTTGTATGGCAAAAGTCATCTTCAATTGCATCATCATCCTCACCACATTTAGGTCCTCTAATGGACGAAGTTTCAGAATCAGTTAAGCGATTGCTCAGAGTTAATGATGATAATAGTTGCTGTGATAATTCATATGAAAATAATGCAAATTGTGGGAAACTTGTTACTGGTGGCTCTCATTCTTCAACAGCTACTCATTTTGATGAAAAGCATAAAGACCTTTTTAAGTCAAATGAGAATATAAAGTTTCTGGCCAAGGAATCGGAAAACAATGATCTGCTATATGTAGATTCCGCTAATACATCGTTTCAAAATTCAAGAAAATTTTCATCTTCAAGCTTAATGCAGAATGGTTTTTTAACTTGTGAAGATGCAGAAAATGTTTCAGATGAAGAAATGTCACTTATTTGTACGTCCATTACTAAATCTACTCAAACTGTACCAATAATCAAAAATAAAAGTGCTGAATCTGTAAAAATTGCTGCCTTAACTGAAAAAGTTATTAATCTAACAGCAACAATTAATGATTTACTTCAAACTAATGAAACAAAAGATGTATGTATCAATGACGGTTGCTCAAAGCATATAGAAGGAACAGGTAATGACCCTGCTTCCAATGGTTATGTTCCTAATCCTTCTTCAGTGGTTTCATGCTTTCATAAATGCCATTGTGAATGTCCAGAAAATTATATATGTAACTGTTCCCAAGAGAAAAATTTTGAAAATTATCGCTCAGATCATGTATATGAGAAAGGCTGTTTAGCATGTAGTCAGAGTAATACCAGTATTTCTCTGAATAGGAGTCATGAAATTACTAGATATAACAGTAATCCATGCCATGAGCTAAAAATTACTGGTGAGGAAAAATCAGTCCCTAAGCTTGTTATTCCTCTAAGTAACCTATCAGGAGATGTTATAAGTCAGATTATTTCTTTAATTTCTCAATCAAACTAAAAATTACACAAAAGCTGTAGATTATTACTGTCCGACCACAGAACGAAGAACCATGGTTGGCATAGTGCCAAGACGATTCTATTCACCCTGTAGGTTAGGCTGCTGAGGAAGGAGGGGGGAAAAGTCTCGTATTCTCTCGACATTCTTTAGAATTGGTTACTAACTGCATTTGCTTGCTTTTACCTCGTCTGTTATTTTGATTATTATATTAAAATTAATGGATCCTTTACCCAACACAACTGCTAGGAATAAGCCGTTCCGTAGTGATTGTAAACATATAATACACAATGTAATTAAATTGTGTGATAAAGAAGCACTAGAAGGAAATGTGAAATGACCGAGATATCAATATCCAGTGTAAAAAGAATACGCAGAGAAGCAAAGGGTGAAGAAACTCCAAAATTTGAATCTCCGAGGAAACGTCAGGAAAAAAGAACCACCGAAAACATAGTTTTAGATAATTTTGATTGCGATGTAATTCGAAGAACAATTCATAAATTTTATGCTGTCCATAAACTAGTACCAACAATTCAATAGTATCAACAATAGCTCTCATGTTGTTTCATTAGAAAATATGTATTGGAAAAGGGATGGTGTGATTGAAGATTTGGTTGATCCTCTGCAAATAGATATTTCAGACACGGACAGTGATTCGGATATTTCATCAGATGAATATTAGATTTTTCATTGATTTTATTTGAATAGTTTTTGGTACAAAAATAAAAAAAAAAATTTTTTTACCGATCACTGATGTATTTTTTCTGCAGCTCTTATAAATATCACAGTGAATGTAAATATACCATTTTTTAAATTAATTTAATTTACAATAAAATGCATTTTTTAAATCTAGATTTTTAATTATCATAGAAGACTGAAATTATAAATTTGTATCTCATATTCACACTTCGATTATTTATAAAATTATGAGAAAGATCTTAAATTCATTTTAAATTTTTTATTGCTAATCACAAAAGATTGAAAATTTTGAGTTGTATATCCTAATTATTTCTGCAAATTGTAAAACTGTGAATCAAATATATTATTTTTATTGCATTATATATATATATATATATATATATATATATTTGTTATTACAATATATCACTTAAAAATGGAATTTTTCAAACCCTCATTTTAATATGTTTTTCGGTTTTTATTTATACATTCAATCAAAAGAAAAATTCTGAAAAAGAAAGTTGGTTGAAAACATTCTTTCGCAGTTCTTAAACAAACACACCCGAAAATATCCACTCCTATTTTTCAAATAGATTTGCTTCTTTCTTTTTATTATTTTGAAAGCATTATTCACATATTCGATCAAAAATAAAGTTTTAAAAATAACTTTAAAATTGCGGACAAAAAGCAGTCTGAAATACATTCCGTATTTCATAAACAAACACATCCGAAAATATGACGTTTTCCCCTATTTTCTAAGTAGACTAGATTTTCTCGCGCATGCGTAACAGCTTCCAGGGACCTCGCTTCCGTGGTCGGACTGTAATAATCTTGTTTCAGGATATCTGTTACCTATATTATTCTTATTTTTCATGTTTCAGAATAATAGATATCCTATAGACAAATAGATGAGAAAGAAAAATTTGATTTGGTCAGTGTATTTTTTAACAAAAAATTTGGATAAAAAAATATACTGACTGAAGAGCAATAAATTAATTTATATTAAGGTCTCCATACTTCTTCTTTTAATGGTAGAACTTTTACCTCAGATGCTAAAATTTGCACAAATAAATCATGCATATTCAAGTTATAACCGTATTTTTGGCATCTTATATACATGCATTAAATATGCAGTTAAACTTGATCATAAATTTTTTTACAATGAAGCAATTTAACCTGTGTGTACCACAGAGTGCTCTTATCAGAGTTTGAAAAAATTTTAAATTAAAGTTTTAATATCTCCTATTGTACAGATTTAGAAAATTATTTGATTCCAATTTTCTGTTTGCTCTGCCAGTTCTTTAGAAAATGTGACTTCGACTCAGCAAACCACAAGACTTGTTCTTCTGATATGATTTAGAGTAACGCTTTTGGGCTCTTTTTTCTTTTTTAATTGTATGCTTAACTTGATTATTTGTAGATGTGCTATTATACATGTTCTGCTTCAGAAAGTAGTGCATGGTGTCTTAGTTTGTTTTATAGCATAGATTAAAATTTATGACTTAATTATTTATGCATGATGACTATATGATCATTAGTATTGTAAATCATATTTAGTTACCTTTCTACAAAATGGCATATGAAACCTCCAATTTTTAATTTAATCATGATGAAAACTTTTAAGAATTACGAGAAGATAATGCTCTTAGTTAATTTTATCTCATTGCTGATATTTTGTATCATATTTTAACATTTTTCTTAAAACAGTATTTTGGTAAGGTTAAATTAAGTCTAGGAACTTATTTTTAGTGTTTCGGTTAGTTGTAACACTGAAAAAGCATTGTAAATTTTGTATGTATTATATAATCTAAAAAATATGGCAGTCTTTAAAAATCATAAATATATTTTAGCTGTTTTTTAATAAAACATTTATGTTAACATTTTTAATTGTCAATTACATTTCTGTTCTTGTATCGCTGAATCATTCATTGTATATGGAAGAAATTATACAAGGGAGCTAATATTTTGTACTGTGTGAGTAGTGAAAAATTTTGGAGAGTTCCTTACTTAAGCAAACTTTAAATAAAATTGTCTATAATATCATCTGTTCACTGATGAGTATCAGCTGTTATTCGTAAAAAATAAAAACACTCCAACACCATTTATAGATTTGTCTCGAGCTAATATACTTTTTGTAACATACTTGCAATAAAACTTGGCAAAGTTAATAAAACTGAAATGTAAAACTTTTTTAGATATTTATCAAAACAATATGCTTCCAAAATGTTATTTTTAAAAAATAAGATAGGTAAGGTATAATGGATTAATTAGAAAACAGTAAATATGAACCATCTTGAAAAGCTTGCTTTTATTGTATGAGTTTGGTGCTAATATGGTATCTTAATGATTTCAGATGTGTGGTGTTTTGCAATTTTTTGAATTTATGTTATTGAAACAAGTTTTAGAAGATACTTAAGAAAATTAAGGTATTATTTTGAACTGTGTGTGACCAATAAAAATACTCCCTCAATTTATTGATTTAAAAGACTAGTTTAAATAAATTTAAAAAAAAAAGTTTTTTATACAACTTTAAGCAGAGTGACATTGACAACTTTCGGATGATAATGATTTATATTATTGTAACCTTATCCTTGTTTCTAGAGAAATTAAATTGGCAAACATCTGGTGTTTTTTTACATGTAAAAAAAAAGAGGTATTTAACTAATTATTCTATGACACCTTGTTGAGGTTATGTGTATACAATTTTATTGAATTATTTTCATGTACATAAAGACCTTATAAGTCTGAAATAAAATTCATACTACTTTTATGTGATAATACAAATTTGTTAAAAATATTTTTTTATATGAAATATTTGTAATATATGCTGACCTTAAAGTGCCTTATTGTGTTAAAACCATATTTCTTGTTTTGATATATATGTATTGTACAATGTGTGTGATATCACAAATCTTAATAAATGATATTTTAATATCAAGTTTTAATTGTCAAGTCCCTCAATCTTTCTATTTATTGCAAAAAAGTTTAGTTTCATTTCTGTACATTTTCAAATGATAAAAAAAAAGTGCCTTATTTTTTATATTGTTTGCTTGGGATTATTTAATTTCAGATGTGCTATTATAACATATACCAAGTCATCAATAAACATAATAATTAGCCAGGTGATGGCTGAATGGCTAGGGCGCTGCCATTCTGTTTTGATTCTGTGGGTTTGAGTCCCACTGTTGACATGGATGTTTGTAGCTGTTTGGAATTGGCTTTAAACTGTCGGCCCCAGTCTAATTAACCCTCGTGTAGCAAAAAGTTGAACCAAACCATAACAATAGTCATCAACTTCGAATTGATATCTCCTTGCTCTAGTGAACCTTACAGCTCAAGACTTTAAATACTTTTTCAAAATGTCCATTTATGCTTGTAAATGTGCTCTTGCATGCATGGGAATCAAAATTAAAATCCTCTTTCAGATCATGGGGTTATATAGAATATTGTAATTTCATTTACCTGGCATAACATTAGTTAAAAAAAAAATATATTGACATTAAGGTCATGATTGCTCAGCTAATTGAAAACCTTCCTAACAATTTTAATACTTGTCCTGTTTTATATTTTATTAAATTATATTTAGTGTAAGTAATTTCTAATATTTGTATGCAACAGAATTTTTAATTGGGAGAGCAAATGGTAACAGGTGCCTCTTTTGCTGTATTTCCAGGCATATCCTCTTAGGCTCTACATATGTAAGCCTTGTTATTGGTCATTGGAAATTTAAGAACTACAGCATCCCTGAAAAGTTGAATGTTTAATTAAAAAAAAATTCAGATTTTATATCTAGTTTGAATTCTATACTTTCTCGGAGCAAAGTATGGATGTATGAATCAAATGTAATCCCATAACATGTACGTGAGTCCTATTAAAAGGTATTCTTTAAAATGTATCAACTACCAGGTTTTTGAGAGATCAAAATAATATAAAATACATTGAGGACTAATCCTGGCCTTGACTGAAAATATTTTTTTATTACTACATTTACTGTTTCAGTGCATCACATATAAATTGAGAATTCATTACATCTATTTGAGACTTAGTGAAAATGCTCAATTGAGGGGTCTCTGGATTATGATAATCATTAAAACAGGTATATTTATAATAACAGTGAGTATAATAGTTTCCATATATAATTTTATACATAAATATTTAAATAATTTTTTAAGAAACCAGGTTCTGTTTAAAGAAAAACTTTAAACAGAAATTTTAAGGTCATGATTGCTCAGCTAATTGAAAACCTTCCTAACAATTTTAATACTTGTCCTGTTTTATATTTTAATAAATTATATTTAGTGTAAGTATAGTAATTTCTAATATTTGTATGCAACAGAATTTTTAATCGGGAGAGCAAATGGTAACAGCTCTCCCGATCTGACATACTGTCAGAGCTCTTATTTTCAGGAAGTACTGTAATTTCGTAACTACATACTATTACTCACTTTTATATCGTGTAGATAGATATATTAGTCTTCTGGCATTTTTATTAGTGAAAAGAATGATGATTTAGAAAATATAACATTAAGCTTTTATAGAGAAGGGAAAACATTTTAAACTTAACAAATCCATGGCATCTGTATTAAATAATTTTCTACTAGTTGTAAACTTGTGATATTCCTGACATAAAGGTAGCATGAAAAAATAATTATATCATTCCCTTAAAAGTTGCCATGTGTTTAAATAATTTAAGAAAATTCTTGTGAAAATATTTATTTATTGTGGTACACTTGAAATTTACTGTCAGTTTATATTTGCATCATTTAAGAGATCATCAAGACTTTTTTGAAGCTAAAACTTTAAACATGCTTTTGTTTTCAATAGTTATCACAATATGTTTATCTGGAGACACTGGTAGATTCTCAAGTTTTCATTGTGCATTCGTATGTTTTATCTTGGTTTTATTTCTGCATGGAAGTGTCTTGGGCATGTTGAATAAGTAGCATTTTGGGTCATCTGGCAGTTGTATACTTTTCTACTACAGTTCGAATGTATAACATTAGCACAAGAAGAATTAACATAGGCATGTGGAGTTTGAAATTTAGCATATGATTCCCTACTACAGTTTGAATGTACAATATTAGCACAAGAATTAACATTGGCATGTGGAATTTGAAATTTAGCACATGATTTCCTACTACAGTTTGAATGTATAGCATTAGCACAACAAGAATTAACATAGGCATGTGGAACTTTAAATTTATCACATGATTCCCTGATGCAACATGAGGAATCTCCTTCATAACTCAAAGTAATGCTCTGTTTTAAATTAGCTGTCAATTTTTCTAAAGATGTAACAAGACTCTCACACCGCTCCAGTAAACAGTTAAAGTCTTTCTTTGTGTTACTTATCTCTGGAGTTCTTTCTTTGGAAGTCATATTTATTTTAAAACCAAGGCAATCTTTACGTGACTGATTTTCAAAGATTATTCTTGTTCCATTTTTGCTCTTTTTATTTTCAATATTTAGTTCTGGAATTGCAGTTTTTTTATTTATTACAGATTGCTTTTTATTCTTAATAGGCACTTTCATAGTTTCATTGTTGCTTACCTTTTTAACATTCATATTTTGGATGTCAGTTTTTAACATATCAGCTACATATAAAATATTTATTGAACTTTTCCTACTACTTGATTTACTTGTGCTTTCTTCATCAAAAACATCTTCCTTTAAAATAGGATAATCTTTACCCTGATTTGCAATTATTTCCTTTTTCTGCTTAACTTGACTTGGAGAAGAAATATCTTGTGCTGCTACAGGTATTTCAAGTTTTTTTGTTTGCATACTTTTCTTTAAATTAGTTCGGCTTTCATATGCTGATAAAATAGAATTAAGTTGTATATCTTGCAAACTTTCTTCATTAGATGACTTAAGAGTAAGATTACTCTTATCTAGATGACATGTATTATCATCTTTCATAGGATGTATATATTTTTGTATTAAATTGACCTCTCTATTCTGATGAGTTAATGGAGGCTCCACATTAACTATTTTACAAAAATCACTTTCTCCCACTAACTGAGTTTCTGGCTTATTAGAAGCTTTAGTTAGATCCATTTCTACATCCTTTGTTTGCCTACCACTTATTTCATTAAATAAATCACCTTGATTTTGGGTCTCAGTTACAACCACATCTTTAACCACAGAATTTTCAAATTCCCTCTCTTGAACATTTCTTTCTAAATAACCAACTCCTTTTCTTGATACATGAATACCTTCAATCTCTGTTAAATTTTCTCTCTTAGAATTTATGTCAATTTTATCAAGAAGAGATGTAATGCTATCTAAAGTAAGAGGTGAATCCTTTTGAGGTAAATTGTTCTCTTCTTTTTCTAAATTTTGTACATTTATTTCAGCTGGAGAAATGGACATATTTTCACTTGATGCAGAGTTGAACTCATCAGATAAAGTTTCAGACTGTTTGCTGTGAGAACTAAATGATATATCGGAACACTCATTAATATCATCTGCCATTTCTTTTGAAACAGTAGTAGTAGAACAGTCAGTTAATTCATTTTGCATTTTAACTTTGGATTTATTTTTCTTTTTGCCCCTTCTCTTTTTTTTTTGAATTTCTTCTGGTGAAACTAAAGCTTTTTTCTGCCAAACTATGAAATAAGCATATCCTGATTCTTTTGGTTTTATGCCAATGCTTTCCACAACAGATTTATGAACAGGTAAATCTGTTACAGAAATTTTTATTGGACCTAGTATACAACTGACAAACTTGCTCAGTGAATAATTTGTTGTCAATTCCTTAGTATTCTTTCTACTTCCAACAAAAAATACAAATGATCCTGGCTTTAGAAATGAAAATATTTCCTGAAAGAAAAAAAAAATTACCATTTAAAATTCTTCAAAGAATCAATTTCTTCATTTGTATCAAATTTCTCTCGATCATCACATTATTTGAACCAGTAAAATAAGCACACCTTAGTTCTTTGAGGTTGTTAAAATGTGACACATAATTCATTAGACAAATGAAAATAAAGTGCTGAGAAACTTTTAGTTCTAGGTAACACTCTTAAGGCAATGCAATTAAACTAGGATGTGTAACTCTAACAGAAATAAGCCGTTCACTTACACACACACAAATAACTTTTTTTTAATTGTACATTATATGAAAGTATACAACTCATATATTATTTTATTTTACCTTGAATTTAACACTGGAACATGATCTATTTATTACACACCCACAATTTTTCATAAATGCAACACATATTACTGAAACATCAGCCATCTCTTAAAGACAAATATCTAAACTCATAACAAAGCCCTTTGTAGTTCTTGCAGAATACAATTCAGGCCTATTACATCTGAAGATGAATATGTTATTAAAGATAGCATAACTTTATGAATATATAGTTTCTGATTCTAATTTTCCCCAGCTTCATTTTGGAAAGGGATGCACAATACTAAATTTTATTTTATAAACATTCTTATGTATAAAAACACTACTCTTGAAAACAAGTTCATCATAATTTCAATTTGTTAAAACTTATGAATTTTCATCATTAACATTTAGCTTAGATGGCTTTATAAGTTTGTTCATTTAGATATGTACCTATATAAAATATAATTTTTAGACTAATCATTAATGTATTAATAATAGTAAATGGTATTTAACTCAATATTTATTAAAAATGCTGATGAAGTTAAAAATATTTTCACTTTTGAAGTTTCAGTACTTAGCCTTTCCAATATTTTTAACCCTCAAATGGTACAGTTGGGGTCAGATCTGACCCAAGGGTGTGTCTTCTCCCTCCCATACTCTCCCCTCTCATCGCAAGAGATCAAGTAGACAAGGAATCCTACCAGATAGACCTACTACATATAGGAATACGTAAATATGAGTGTCTTTGTTGAAAGACATTATTCATGATAACTAGTCATTTTAAAATATTTTAATTTCAATTTTGAAGGCCAAAAATGTCGGTATATATTATATTTTACATTTTTATGCTTGGAAAGTTGGGTTTCACTAACTTCTAAAACTAGGTAGACTAAATTACATATTATATCTAATATTATACAACATTCTATGTAAATGCCAGAGAGATTTTTTTTGTTTAGCAAAATTACAATTCATTGGTCATTTTTTCTAAAAAAAGGTTTTATTTCATGTAAAATATTATCAATATAATGTTGTTATACAACAAAAATGCTTATTGTGTACTTATTTCTACTAAAAACCTCATCAAAAAAGAGATTGGGTTGGATCCGACCTGACTGTACAATCTATTTCATCTCAAACCACTGTACCGTTTGAGGGTTAATAAAGTTATCTTGAACTGACAGAATGATGATGAATGCCATACTTATATTTGCCTAACTTAATACATTTTACATGCATCTTTCTCAAGCTTACTTTACAATTTTGAGCAGTTTTTAACCTTACATTAAAAAAAGTAATTCTGGTCAGAACTGCTGTAAATGTTACTAGTTATGTTAAGAATGAATGGACCGAGTGATATGAAGTAGTGGTACATGAACTATTTTCAACAGTCATCCATTTTGTTTAAATAAAATATCACACAACCTCAATGAAAATTTATTGGTAATGGAAATTTTTTAAAAAATATGAAAAATGTTAACAAATGCTTAGAAAAATAAAATAAGCAAATTTTGAGAAACTATTTCAAAAACCAATGAACTGTAGATTTTGGATATATATTTAGTTTGCACAAAAACTACCAAAAAAATAGTCTTCCTTTCTATCTACACTTATTTTTTGCCAATCTCATGAAACAAATTTCATATTTAAATATTAATACGTATTTTTATTTCATTTAGGTAAAAATAAAAAAAATTTTAAGAAGAGCATAATTTTAAAAGAAGCTTTCTATTAAAACATTGAAAATCATAAACTTACCTATATAAAAGTAAATTTACCTATATAAAAGTAATTTACCTATATAAAAGTAAAATAGAAAAAGAATTAATGAGAAGGGTGAACTTAGACTCCATATAGTATTTGTTCAATATTTTGTGAAATATTTGAGAATGCTACACTCATATCCTCATTGTTAGGATTTTAGAGCTACTAATTTTGAAATACCAGCCTTACACAGAAAGATAATAGCGAATGGAAGCAATGTAGCCTTTTAAAACTGTTTGGCATTGTATTTAATGATATGTTTTTTTAACATATAAAAGAAATAAATAAAAATATTAAAAATATGTAATTATAGAAAATTTAAAGCATGTTTTTCATTTAAATAATTTATTATGCTATAAATTTACTTTAGACTATCTCCGACCCTTCCAATTTTTTTATGACCCACAGTTTGTGCACCAATGATATGAAGGATGTATGAAAATAGCAAATTAAGTTTGTTAACTGATTACTTCTAAGAACAAAATAAATTTACTTTTGAAATTTTATAGAGAATACCATGCACACACACACACACATACAAAAAAAAAAAAAAAAAAAGCTAAGCTATTGCATTAAAACACCTAATATTTAATATTACTTTACCAACTTAATTTTTTACTTATAAGTTGCTATTATGAATGTTATTTAATTTTTAAGAGGTGGAAAATCAGCTGAACTGTTATTTAGAAAATATTAAATAGACCCAAAATTAATGTGATGACCAGAAACTGGTGCTTTAAAGTAATTAAGCTTCTTAAAGTTTTTAACTATATTTATGAAACTAATGTTAAATTGAGATTTATAGCTGCACAGATAGATAATAGTGAATGGAAGCAATGTAGCCTTTTAAAACTGTTTGGCATTGCATTTAATAATATCATGTGTTTTTAACATATAAAAGAAATAAAAATATGTAATTATATAGAAAATTTAAAGCATGTTTTTCAATTAAATAATTCATTATCATATAAATTTCATACATCCTATAATAAAAAAAAAAAAAAAAAAATAAAAAAAAAAACACAAATTTGTTAGTTCAAACCTTCATGTTTTAAAACTGAATTAATGTTTATTTTCCAGAAATCAAAATTAAGGAGTTCGAGGGCTTTTTAAGGACCTCAAGTGATTTTCAAGTGAGTAAAATATATTTTATTTCTGAAGTTTAAACAAAAAATATTTGAACATAAGATCACATATAAATAACCTAATGATATTTTCTCCAAAAATGCCAACATTTTTTAGTGTCATAACAAATAATTACAGCAAACTGATAGTCTTTTTATTCTGGTGTAGAGAGATGATAGGTACAATACTATGCTCATTCAGAATTATTCCTTGTGTGTGGGAGCGTTATTTTTACGCTCATTTAGAATGAGCGTAAAAATGACACTCACATACACACACAAGGAATATATATATATGCATTTTCCCGAAGCAAAACGTAAGTAATAATTTGAAAATCCTTGTATTTCAACTGGAATGTCTTAATCTGAAACACATTAATTAATCTTTTTTATCTTAATATTTAATAGATTAAAATTTTTTGATAACACAGAAAGGTTTCCTAGCATTTTGAATTCTTTTTATCCAGCTGGCCCATTTATATGAAGGTAAGTATCTATCAGTATTAAGCCTTAAGACTGCTTGATTGGCTCCCTACAATTCTACTAAATTTGCTTTTATTAAACAATATTTGGCATAATTTTTTAAAAATATGTAAAGTTTATAGTAATAACTAATATTTGTGATAATAATTAACAATAAAGAATATGAAATGTGAAAATTAACTTTTAAAACATTTTTAAGGGCCCTTAAAAACAGAAACTGAAAATAAGAAATTCAGAAGGACATTTAAGGACTGTATGATCACTGTTAAACATTTTCAATAAAATAATAAATTTTTTAAAAGCCAGGGAATGAATGTCTATTAAAAAAATATATATATTTTTATATAATTTATAGAATATGACTTTACATGGAAATAGAATGATTATATATTAAAATAAAGACAAAGCTTAAAGAGGATTTGTTATGAAAATACTTGTATTACAAGGTGGGAATTACAGCACTTTCCTATATTTGAAGATAAATATTTAAAACTGAAAACATCAGTATTGCACACATATTTGCTGTGTAAATTAATGTTTTTATCAAAAACTTGACTCCCAGCTTTCAAGCTACAAAGTTGATTTGATTTAAGGGAATGTTTCACATAAAAGTTATTTAAATGCAGCATTTTCCTCTAAAATAACTGTGAATCTAACCCATCACCTTTTGAATAAATAATATATAAAAGCAGCTGAATCTGACTGGAAAACTATATTCTACAGAAGAGGAAATCCTAAGCAATAAGAAATTGCCATGTTAGTATATTTTCTCTTTTTATTATAGCATATACCATCATTTCTGGTAAATAAAATTCTCTCTGATAAGTAAATTATACGGTTCTAATATGCATTTATAACGAAAATATACAGCAAAATTATTCCAGATTGAATAATTTTTCAAGAAAGCATGGCTTAATGAAACATTTAGAAAGAATTCATACTGAAGTCAAAAGTAGTTGTTGAACTTAAAAATAAATAGTGTGACATTCTTTTTTGTTATTTTTACAATTCAATAACAAAGTAATTTTTACTTCATACTAACAGTCTATTTTTTAAAATAAAAAATATTCATTAATTTGTAGAAATTACCTCCATGGATTTTATTACAACATCACAAGTAGCCTTAGTAGAAGCAAAAACTTTAACCATCACCAGTATATCAGAATCCTTTAAACATTCCCCTACATCAGGAGATAAGGTTGAATAGATGTCACTCTGTATAAAATGAATAATTTCAGAGGGAATGTCAAAACTGTCTTTAGAAAATGCTCTAGCAGATTGGAAAACACTGGAAAATATTCTTTTACATATACTCCACCAAGAATTGTACAAATTAATTGTTCTTAAAACTGGAAAGCTTTTCAATTTTTGGCAGTTTTCATAAATTCCACATAACAAACCTACTAGTTCAAGTCCAGGTCCATTACTAAGAGAACATATTTTGAGATTATCTCTCAAAAAAAGCTTTTCTCCATCAGAGTAATTTTCTAAGAAACTTTCTATGCATTTTTGAACAAATAGAGCGTTAAAATTACCAAATTTGTACATATATGCTAAGCGGTTTTCAACTGTATCAAAATTCGTGTCTCTAGATTCATCCGTTAAACAGTGTTGTTCGTTAAACATCGTACTTTTGAAATCTTTCGATTCCATTAAAATAGCATCCCAGCATAAACCAAACGTATCAATTAATGAATTTTTCGCCATTGTTGGTAATATTTGTTAAAGAAAACAACTTATTCTTAATCTTTCATAAAACAAAACAAAATGTAAAATAAAAAGTATCCTACATATCAACAAATTGATTAAAATTCATGTATATTAATTGATTTGTAGGTAATATAAGGACAAATACAAAAAAGTAATACCGATGTTTAATAAAAATTGCTTGGAAGCAATTAGAATGAAAAATTAGAAATATCTGGATTTTAAAAAACTATTCCTTTACTTTCTCAAATTTCTTCCAAAATTACACACAAAGGACAATGTTCAGTTGCGCTTAAATTTTTATATTAATTACATTTCTTATTTCTTTTCCAATTATTCATTACAGACTGCCTTAGATCAATAAATACAACTGATATTCAAACCATTAAAATCACTGAACTTCGCCTGAAACTGGTGCAATTCATAAACACAATGAAATTCTGAGATTATCTATCGTCTTCAAGCATTACAACATTACAACAGAAACAAACAGCAAACAGTCGAACCATTCTACAACCAAAACAACTGAAACATTTAATTCGTGGACACTTTTGATGGGAGGAGTTGCCTCTCGAACTAAAGGGATTTCCCCGTCTTCTTATCCAATAGGAACAGTGTTTGTAAGACCAAGTTAAGGTATCCGCCTACGTTTAAAACATCGATTTTGGCGAAAATTTCGAAATTGTTTTTATTCTTTTTTTTTAAAGATTGTAAATTTATGTTTCTAAATCTGCTTTTATTTTTTCGATACGATCATTAGAAATGAAATGAGAGCGATTTAAAAATCAGCAGCAGCTATGAATTTCAATACAAGTTGAAAACTTTAATCGGATTTTCTTGTTCGGAGAACTTGATTTTCATCAAAAATGTAAACGACTCTTATTGTGATAACTCAAAATCTAACCATGACATGTCTATGAAATTTTTCACGTATGTTTTTCATAATACTAAGAATGTAATGGACTACAGATTTGGTTCTAAGTATATTATTTGTTGATTTATATCTGCATTTATAAAAAATCTCATGGAAAATTACTAAAATTTTACATGTAATTGCATATAATGACCTGTATTTTTTTAGATATTAAGATATCGATTTACATAATATATATTTTTTTTTAGAGCTAGAGCCGTTTTTGTTAGAATTTGCTAAATTTCGCCCCAATTTCCTCAATTTTGAAAAATTTGAATAGTAAATGTCTATTTTTCCACCATTTTAAAGTTTTGGTGTTATATTCCTTCGAAAGATAAGATAGAAATTTTTCAAGTACAGTTTTTCAAAAAAAGGGCTCCGAACGCAGTCGATACCTTAAATTTCACATCTTTTACGCTCCTCCCCCATCGGTAGCAGCCCGACAAAAGGACGCTCAAAAGTTTTCTCTCACATACAAGTTTTATTAAAGGACTAGCGGCCTGTCCCGACTTCGTCCGGGTTGAACAAAATATTATACAAATAAATTTCCAGTTGATAGCCAATAAATTGTATATCTTTTTTTACCTTAAATGTCCAATAAAAAGCGTAGTTCCAAATGTAGTTTTCTTCAATAAACCATTTAACGTTGCCAGTTTCAAAAATCCTTTTTGCATTTATCAATACCTCCTCTACTTGAATCTTAAAAATATTAAACCTTTTCTTACGGGGTGGGATAGCATATATCCGAAGCACATACTCTCGAAAAATACGGTGTGATGTCGGCAGAGATATAGTCTCGAATTCCACTTCGTTGTGACTTTCCTAACGTCTTTGCCCCCAAAGAACAATTGGGTGACATTCTGGGAACGGGGGGTCAATCTTGCCGAAAAGGACTGAATAATAATCTTTTGTCGTTCTAGCTAGAGGCTATTTCTTTTCAGGCGAGAGACATCAGTAGGGCGGTTCACCCGCGGTTCATCCATTTTCAGCCTTTTGAGAGATGAAAGAGGCACGGAGTGCCGATAAACTACTATTGAAATTCTTCTTCAATAGTAAGAAAGCAATTAACCACTCTTTCCCCTGACCCCCCACGCTGAATGTCCCCCATATAAAATGGGGATAGGAAGTAGATAACATTTTCCAGTTGTAAAGAGCGATTTCGAAAAACGGACCCCGTAAGCTAAAAGGTGTTACTATGGTTACTTGACTGCGGTTGACAAAGTAAAAGATGTAAGGTACATTTTAATGTACAAAAGTTGTACATTACCCTCCACATACAAAATCTGCTCTCTCTCTTTGTATATTATTATAGAAGTATAGATACACATTGGTGTCCTAAAATTAGAATAAGAGATGAAATAAAAATAAAAAAATAAAAAATGATTTTAAGTAAAGAATTTTTTTAAAATTATTTTAAGCACCTAAAATAATATTCAAATTAATATTACGTTATTTATTAATTAAAGTTAATTTTTTAAAAGAAAGAGGTGTGCTTGAGACCGTAGTTTTATTGAAAAATAAAAAAGGATTTTAAGTAAAGAATGTATTTTTAATTATTTTAAGCACCTAAAATAGTATTCAAAGTAATATTACGTTAGTTATTAATTAAAGTGAATTTTTTAAAAGAGAGAGGTTAAGAGATGAAATAAAAATACAAAAATAAAAAAAGGATTTTAAGTAAAGAATGTTTTTTTTAAATAATATTAAATTTTTTTTCAAATAATATTCCTAAAATAATATTCAAATTAATATTACGTTAGTAAATAATTAAAGTTAAATTTTTAAAAGAAAAAGGGCGTGCCGGAGAACGGCTAGGTTCTAACCACTATCGTAAAAACAGAAGCCCACCGCGATAGCTCCACGCTAAGGATCGTTGAAGACTTCGGCACAAAAAGTGGTAGAGGACAGTAGCGGTAAGAATGGAGATTGTTAGGATTAAGC
Source organism: Dolomedes plantarius (assembly GCA_907164885.2). Taxonomy (NCBI): domain Eukaryota; kingdom Metazoa; phylum Arthropoda; class Arachnida; order Araneae; family Dolomedidae; genus Dolomedes; species Dolomedes plantarius. The sequence continues at coordinate 177,722,468 of OU015491.1, read as the reverse complement.
CCCTAACTTTATTTCTACTGATCAGACATACATAATATATAGCCTATGTCCATCTGGAATAATGTACCTTTCAAACAGTGAAAGAATTTTTCAAATAGGTGCAGTGGTTCTGGAGATTACCCTCCACGTACAAAATCGCTCTCTCTTTATATATAAGTATAGATGATCAGATATACATAATATATAGCCTATGTCCATCTGGAATAATGTACCTTTCAAACAGTGAAAGAATTTTTCAAATAGGTGCAGTGGTTCTGGAGATTACCCTCCACGTACAAAATCGCTCTCTCTTTATATATAAGTATAGATTAATATTTTAAGCATGAATCCTGAGAGAGAATATAGCAGATGTATTTGGGTTAGGAAAGAATTTATTATTGATCTTGAGAGACTCTACGGTTGTTTGATACGTTAGTATCTTAACATATAGCGTTTCCTTTTTAAAATCTTTGCCGAAAACAAAACTTTCAAGATAACCTACAATATTTTGTAAATTGAATGGTATTCTCTGTGGTAGGTTTAGATGAAATAATAATTTCGAGCGGTTACTTTCAAATGAATAACACCAAAACTCTCAAGGTGTCATCAAGTCTGAAGAAAGATATATTTCTGATGGGGTATTCATTTCCCTCCAATGAAACGAGAAAAAAAAAAATAAATCAAGTGAAATCGATCAATGAGCCGTCAGAAACCACTTCTAGGTAACCATTGGTCCGAGCACCGTAAGCTGCATTCCGGAAATGTGTTGCAATCTGATAAATCACATTTTGTAACTGTCGCCGAGTAATAAAGGTATGTTCACATAGAATCCGTCAGCGTTACTCGTATTGAAATATATTTAACCAATTACAAATTTTCAAATGATTAGTCACGAGATTGTTAAGGCCTGTGATTGGTTTAAAATATGTTAATTCGAGTAACGCTGACGCTGACAGATGGATTCTATGTGAACAGGCCCTTAGGCCAGGACTCCACTTCACCAGAAACAGAACAGAAAACTGAATTTTTTTCTGTTTTCTGTTTCTGCTGAGATTCCGTTCATTCTCTACTCCACTTCACCAGATTCCGCTCAGCTGGCGCCATCTGTCGTCGTTTTTTGTTAATTGTTTTACATTGGCTGTGATTCGGACATAAAATACTTATGCTCAAGAAAGTATGGTAAACGACACAGATTTTGCTATGGCGAGTTTGCACTTCCTAAGTCTGCTGTCTTTAATTAGAACCTCTGAAGCAAAAAAAAAGAAAACATCGATTCTGGGTTCGAAAGATTTTCCAAGAAAGGGAAAAACATGGTATTCACAACACCTTAATTAGAGATCTTCGAACTACCGATCAGGAGTTCTGAAAAAACAGTAGTGCATAACAAATAGTATGTAATAGAAATTTCGACAAAATATTACTGAGGGTTTTAGTTGTCATGTTTAGTGTATATCATCTCTATAACATTTGGATAGTTAAAAATATCAGACCTTTACAAAGTGACATCTTAAGATTACAGATCAGTTTGCACTAAATCCATTATCTGGTAATAGAAAATCATTATTCCAACAAATTATTCTAGTAGAATTTACTGTTTGACTTATTTAGCTTGCAGTTATGGAGGTGATGGTAGAAATGGGTAAGCCCCAACTTCATAAATAAACGCTTCCATGTCAAACCGAGACGCCATTGCTGTTTTGTGTTTCGTGGATCAAGACGCATTCCTATTGGCTGTCATACACGTGGAATCCGCGGACGGAAACAGAAAAGTTCAACATTTTCAACTCTGTTTTCCGCCGTCATTCTGCTGGACAGAAACGGAAAAAACCGGAAGTGCGTAGATTTTCCGATTCTGTTTTCTGTTTCTGTCGCGTTTTCTGGTGAAGTGGAGTCCAGGCCTTACCTGAGACTGATTACCCAGAAACTCAACCAAAAGAAAAGAAATCACCAGAAAATCCTGAGACTTTAAAAACTCAAGTAACTAAATCTGGTAGATGTGTAAAATTTAGTAAGAGGCTAATAACAGAAATTGGTTAAAACATTTTGTATATATTCTTAAAATTGCATCATATATATTACATTTAATTTTTGACAGGTATATACACAGGGCCTTTTTATCGCATGGGCAAATCGGGACTTTGCCCAGGGCCCCCTGATGCTAAGGGGCCCCAAAACCCCCTTGGTGTATGCACCTAGTACTTCTAATAGTATGTATTTTTATAAATGTCCGTAAGGGGGGCCCCCAAATAGCATCTGCCCAGGGGCCCCCAGCTTTCATAATCGGGCCCTGTATATACATATTCATATTTTGTAAAGTAAATTATTTCTCTTTAACCTTTGCAACATTTTGTATTCAGGGACGTATATTCATTATGGTATTAACAAGTGAAATGTGTATTACATTCAGATATTACCTAGACTGTTTTCTTTATATATTAATTTAATATGTTAGATTTATATGCTATATATATTATTTTTTTTATTTTATTTGTCTAGTAAATTTGCATCAGGTATCTCTCAAAGAACAAAGTGCATGTGAAAAATATATATGTATTTTTTAATCATTGTATATTTAATATTTACTTTTAACATTTTGTCGTTCCTTCACGAAGTTCATCACTGGAGGGATACTGAACTGAGCAGAATATTGAGATGAATGGAGTTCCTTGGCCATGTGGTTTTATCTCCAGTACGCAAGATGTCAAGTAATCAATGATAGTGTGCTCAGTAGTTAAAGTTTAAAGGCTAAAAAGGTAATTAAGAGTGAGATTACTTCAATAATCTCATTTAGTCAACCCCCATCTCGATGGGGATGACCCGCGCATCCGCGTCCCAGGTGTGATAGTTCGATGCCAATTATCTTTGTTCGTGTTAGACTTATAAAAAAATGTAAATAATGTTTTTGTTCACAATTTAATGCTCTTTAATTTTTGTATTCAAAATTTTTTACTTAAAATCAATATTTTTCAAATTATTTACGAAAAGCCAAAAAAGTGTACACATTTTCCAAGATTGCGGCGAAAGCTCAAGTCTGATCGGTGGGGACTTTTAGTATGTTCAACAGTATGTCCAAACAAACATCTCCACCAATTTTCAAAACTTTCATATTTTTTCTAGCCATAAAACCTATTTTGACTGGGCTAAGTGTGTTTGTACATGCTGCCACTGGAATGTAGATCGTTTCCGCAAAAAAAAAACATTTTTGAGATTCGGGGAGGAAGCAGTTGATGTAGGTAATCATCTTCTTGAAAAGAACGATCTCTACCGCCGCAGACAATGCAGAATTGGAATTTCCCAAACATGAGGCTGCCTGAACTTCAGCCGATTCAAGGGTTCTGGCTTGTTCAAAAGCTTGATCCAGCGTCATCGATGTATTGTCAAGGAGTCGTTGACGGATACGAAGGCACCTTAATCCCCGTATGAAAGCATCACGAATATAATCTTTGCGGTAATCTTCCGCGTTAACAGTAAACCCTTTGCTCAGTTGGTTCAGGATTTGTCGATATTCGCCTACTGTTTCACCTGTTTGTTGATTTCGCGTCGACAAGTAATGTCTAGCGAATATAATATTTCGTTTCTTAATGTACAACTTATCCAGAGTCATTACTTCTTCTGTATAATCTGTGTAATCATTTATGAACTTAGACACGGTCGAACTAACATAATTACACATAAGTACATAAGTACATTAAGGTAATTTATTTTCTTCTCCGATGTTTGTTATTGTTCTAAGGAAGTTTTCAAAAGTCTTCTTCCAGTGGCTCCATTTTAGTTCCGCGTTAGCGCACGTAGGATCATCATCAAATCGTTCTGGTTTGAGAAGCTGCTCCATGACACATCGTTAAGCGTTCAAAATTTCAACAAATATAATAATTATTAAAATTATGCTATTTAAAATACTAATAAGTGTTTAGGGAGAGAACTTAGCTTTTAATAACTATTATGTAAGCATACATCATGAAGCTAAAGAAGGAGCGTAAGCTACAGTGGGGAATTCCTCGAAAAATGAACCGATTATGGTCGCTCACCGGCAGATGGCGCGACATGTAACACAGGTGCCGATTTTTCATTGAGTTATATGGACGCGTGTTTTTGAAAAATTTATTCTGTTCACAGATATGCCAACATGTTTTGCACCTGGTTGTACTAGTGGCTATCGATCAGCCTTAAAAAGAAACATGAATCTGGACACAGAAATCCTAGTGTGTTTACTGTTCCTAAGGTAAGAACATTATTATTGTTTTGTTTTAATATAAGATGTATAATAGTGAGAGAAAAATACAGCTGCCATGTTATAAGCGAACACAAAGTTAAGACAGCTTAAATTCGGCCGGAAATACGCGTGTTTTATTTTTCAGTCATCCCTATATCCCATCAGAAAAAAGGTGTTCAGAAAGCTCTATTGTATGTAAACAAATGTAAATAATTACTGAAATTATTTCTCTAAAGGAAATCGCTTAATCCACAAAAGATGTGCGATACTTACATGTATAATGAAGTATTAGTTTTCGATGTTTTTCATATTTTTAATTAAAAATTTACTTTCATTGGCGATTGTAATTTATTTGATATGTTTGTGGAATGTAACAAGTTATCTGAGAGTGAATTTTATACCCAGCATACAATTTTCATTTTATAAATATATATTAATTTTGTTTGTTGTAAATTAAGAAAACAGTCAAAATTATAAATCTCATTATTTATTTTTAAATTTAAGCTTTTATTTATATTACTTTTGAATTGAATTATTCTACACATTTAATAATTTAACTGAATAATATCTTTTATTATACCATTAAAATTAACTATGATATTAAATCTAACTGTATTTCTATTCAATTTGTAAAGTAATTCCCTTGTCAATATCAATGAATAATGTTGTCAATATCTGTAAAACCTGTCAAGTATAATTTTTTGTTCAAATTTATCTACAGTAAATTGTATATCAAGCATTTAATTTTTATTTTATAATAATGTATTAATAGTGTATGTTGTTAATTACAATTCTTTATAATAATGAAATACTTTTCTTTATAACAGGGGTTTCCAACTGGCGGCCCGGGGGCCGCATGCGGCCCGCGGTGCCTTTTTTTGCGGCCCGCGAAGACTTCTAGGAAAATAATTTGCAGCATCAATTTAGATATTCTTAGTTAACGAAAAATGTTTTTGTAAAAATCTTTATTGTTTTCAAATGCTGTTCATTTACAAAAAACATTGATTTTCCTCGAATTCCATGAAAAGTAGGGTATCCACTCATGTTCTATTTCATCCCCCCACTTCTTATTAAAATACCCACTTCTTATTTGACTTTTTTTGTGTGTCTGTGTAATTTAACGAAAGTTGGCCAGTTATAATCAAGGTCGTTGTTGGAGGTTCATCGTCGAATTTTTAAAAATTTCATAAATCCTCCAAATCCCCCTCCCTCGAGAAAAAATGTCCTGGGTATGGTCCTGATTAAATTGCGGCCCGCCACTAGACAGGTGTTTTCGATTGCGGCCCTTGGACACTTGTAAGTTGGAAACCCCTGCTTTATAATAATGAATTCTTTATAATAATTCTTTATAATAATGAAATACTTACTCTTCTATTCAACATATTTTGTGGTTATGGCAAATTAAGATATACGTCTGAGCTACAGCCATGATTTTTTTTAATCCACAGAAATAAAATATTTCCATTTAACTTTTCTACTTGAAATTAATGTTTTTTTCTCTCCTAACTAATAGTCAAAAATATTTAGTATCTGTTAGTAATATTTTTACAATGAAAACTTCATAAAACTGGTGAATATTCTGGAACCTTAAAATAGAGTTTAATCACTATTAAGTTAGTTTCCATAAGTAAATAAGTTTTCATTGTATGATAAACAATGTTGTCACTAAAAATGCTTATGCAAAATCTGTTGTGTATAATTAAAAAAATATATAATATTTTTCGATCTTTAAACTGTGAGTACAATGAAACACATACTTTGTGAAAATGCAAAAATGTAGCTGATTTGTTCTTGTCAATGTTATTTAGGGTTTTTTCTTTTTAATTCGCTGAAAATATTTGGAATCGGTAATTTACTAACTTGAAGGTAATTCCTAACAACCCTGGAACCATAATATTGAATTTAATCACTATTAAATTAGTTTCGATAAGTAAATAAGTTTTCATTGTATGATAAACAATGTTGTCACTATAAATGTTTATACAAAATCTGTTGTGAATAATTAAAAAAAATTTCCTATCTTTTTACTGTGAGTACAATAAAATCCATACTATGTGAAAATACAAAAATATAGCTGATTTGTCCTTGTCAATGTTATTTTGTTTTTTTTCCCTTTTTAATTCGCTGAAAACAATTTGTATTCAGTAATTTACTAACTTGACGGTTATACCTCCAGTTTTGAAAAGTGTAATCTGAGATGCTTTGATAAATTTTTTTTCCAAAGGAAGATAATTCAAAGTATTGTGTGATTAAATACTGAATTGACTTCCTGTTTTATTAGTCCTGATTAGAATGTATTTCCGATTACTGATAGAAAATATTACTGTTCTTTTTAAAGCCTGTTATGTATGATGTATTATTCATACTTATCTGCAAATAAAAATATTCTTATATTACTATGTAAGTGTGTGTTTTGGTTAATCAGTAGTATTTCTCACAATTTTTTCCATAAGAGATTTCCTTCACAATTCTTTTCTGTAATTTCATTTCTTTAATTATTCAATTATTTCAAAATTCTGAACTCATTTATTCTGAAATACAGTGGAACCTCGCATAACTAGCACAATTCATTCAAGAATCTTACTCGTAATGCGAAACACTCGTTAAGCGAAACAATTTTTCCCATATAAATTAATGTAAAATGCGTTCAATGCCAAAAAATACTCAAATTTTTTTACATCTAATGTTTATTATTTAAAGAAAATTACTTATACATAAATTGTTAAGGAGAAAAAATCATCCATATGCAGTTTATTATTTATGAATTTATGACATTTATTTATTTTACTAGAAAGCTATCAAGCGACATGTGTTTTTCTCGGCGCTTCAATATTTGGAGAAAATGTGTCACCGCATTATCATTGAATAAATTTATAGCGCGCATAGCCACCGTCTAATAAGGGTGATGCTTTTCAACGTACGATGCAAAAGTTTCTCATGCTTTCATCATTTATTTTATTGTTCCAGAAGATTGTTGCTTTGCTGTTTCTTCGCTGTTCTCCACTGACAAACTCTCCTCTAAAACTTCTTGCTGTGAAAGACACTGCAATTCTATGAGCTGTTCGGTGGTCAGCTCTTGATTGTGCTCTTCCATAAGCTCATCAGTATCATTGCTATTCACATCCAGTCCCATGATATTGGCTTCTCGAACCATCCATGACTACCCGTAAATACTTCTTTTTCGGCTGTTGATGATCCTGGCGTGTTCGTAACGAGGTCTGCGAAAATAACTTTCCCTTTCTGACAAATGATGTTTTCGTTGATAGTATCGCCTTGTAAATTGCGTTTCGTTTATCAATATGAGAAGCAACCTTTCCATATAGTCAAGAATACGTAACCGTTGCGTAGATATTCTTGTCACCCTCTTTGAAGCATCTATCTCCTTAATCTTGTCCTTGTTCTTGAGGATAGTGCAAATCGTTCATGTAGACCGATTGCATGTGCGTGCTAGATCAGCCACGTTCAGATCTCGTTCTCACTTTTCCACGATTTCACGTTTCATTTCTACGGATATTTTTTTCTCTTATAGCTTGCCTTCTTGTGGTTTATTCGTCGGGGACATTTTTGCAAGGGTTATTTAACTTTACACAAAAAAATCACAAACAATGTCTAAACACAAGTTTGGAAAATATGTTATCACAAACTGCACTAACATTCTAGCGCAACGAATTCTAAACACAGCCTGATGTCAGACAGACGTAGTACAGGCGATGAAAGTTCCAGCGCACGTGCACAGGCGAGTGACGTGAAGACGGGATTTCTTTCTTTGTCACTCGTTATGCGAAATGTCGCTCGCTAAGCGAGCCATTTTTTTACAATCTGTTTTGCTCGTTATGCGAAATACCCGTTATGAGAGGTGCTTGTTAAGCCAGGTTCCACTGTAATACACAATTGTTCTGAAAAAGTTTATATAATGAAGTATGACTCTTCATGTGTCAGATATTTGTCATCTTATGTTTGGACATCGCATACTCTGTAGCTGCAGCTAGTGTGTGCTCTTATATGTGCATATAACTAACTAGTTCTAGAAAATAATGTATCACTATTTACTCATTTCCTTTAAAAATTTTAATGAAGTTTAGCAAAAAAAAAAAAAAAGCAGTTCAAATAAACATTTTGAATGCAAATAAACAATTGTTAAGTTGAATAAATAAATTCATATTAAGTACGCACTAAGAAAACACTTGTTTTCACTTGAAAAATACGAAATATCCATATTAAATCGTATGGTTTCCGTGTTAAAGCGGCCGAACGATCGGCGCGTGCGCCACCTAGTGGCAACGACCAAATGTGTGACACTTTTTTAACACAGAGCTATTCCTCCATCTGTAGCTTCATGGCATACACCAGCAACGATGTAAACAAACTTTGATGTGTTGCCAATTACATAAACAAAATAACGTGTTGCTACAAAACAAGGAAATAATATCACAAGTCTGCATTCTACAAAATGGAGATTTCCACCTATGCGCTGACCGCTCTGTGCCGTGCAGGAGATATCCTTTGTTCTTTTATTCTCATAAGTTTACAAACTATGAGGTCAAAGGATCTGAGTTAGAGCTAGGAGTACTTAGACAAGGAAGGCGTACAGAATCGCTTATTAACCTCCTGGCCACCAACAAACAAAGACTGGTTTCGAAAGGGCTTAGCCACAAGATAGTGCCGTTTACAGTATAATATTTCAAATATATTTTATAAGAACCCTCTGACTTTGTACACTATGTTTAACCCTCCGAACATCTTGAAGAATTTGCAAAGTGTTTCTTTTTGGAAAGGTATAATAATGAACAGCTCACATTAACGCTTATTTGCATTTTAAATTTAAGGGATATTAATTCAAAAGACAGCCGTGATCAAAGTTAAGATGATACCAAAAGTTTAAGGGAAACGTACAGAATCACACACATACACACACACACACACAAAAAAAAAAAAATAAAATAAAATATAAAAATAAAAACACTGACTGAGTGTTTGAAGATAACAGTTTATATGTTTTGCATGCTTCTCGAATTGGATTGGAGTACGTTCCGCTCAGTATTGCTTAGAGTAATCAATTTTCATTCATTTTGTCAAAAGCCAGTACATATGCATTCTATCGCTGGATATCGGTGGTGTCTCTATTACATGATGGTGATGCTCATTTATCTGTAGTATATCAGCAACCACGTGGTCGTGCTAATAAAAAAAATTCCCGGCTATACTGAGGATTGAGGATGGTTTTTGTTCCCAAGGGAGTAGTGCTAAAACTGGCCGGCTTAAGATTTAGACGTATTGGGAATCAGTGACGTAGCAAGCATAACTGGCGCCCAGGGCATGATAGACCCCCTTGCTTCCCCCCTTGCTACTCCACTGCTTCAGAAATACTATGAAGGATATATGCTACAGATTATGTCGCAGCTAGATATTGCCTTTCAACCACTAGCACAATCCTGGTAATTACGCCCCCCCCCCACCAAGGAACCTCCAGATTGGTAGATAAACGAAGCCATTCAAAAGTGACCCCATCCCCAAATGAAAATCTCAACCTTCAGTGGTAGAACAATACATGCCATCTGTTACCGGAACGACAAATTTGGCTGAGAAAATCTCCCTTGCAATATTTTCTGGTAGTTGACAACATAATGAGTTGTTCTACAGATTTAATTGTTTCCTCCAATAAATATCCCCTTTATATTGATTATACACTCTGAAAGGGTATAATTTATATAAAATATATTTTTCTTATGTATTTTCTACCTTCTTAGTTTTCACATAGTACATACTATTACTTGATATCACTAATAGGCTAACTGCTAAAGGGTGCTTCCTTCATTTATTACTAAGACAATATACGATTTAAATACTTGCATATTCTATACGATAACCATGCCGAGTTCCATGCGTTTAAACACCCACGTGCCAGTGGCGTAGAGAGCATAACTGACCGCCCGGGGCACGACACCTTTTTGGCGCCCCCCATGGTCTTGGGGACCAAATGGTCCAATGGTATTGGGGTCCATTTGGCGCCACTCGCAGAGGGGCGCTCGAGGCATGATAAACACCCTTGTCACCCCCCTCGATACGCCACTGCCACGTGCTTCTCCATACTCTGATTTGCATTTTACGCAATGTTCTAGAAATACGAGCAAACAATAATTTGTAAAGTAAATAATTTGTAAAGTTTATCAGTTATAGGGGCGTCGAGAAACGATGCTGATCTCAGGAAAAATGTTTACCACACTTCTTTGTCTTACATACACGGTTTCTTGGAATGCCCTTAGTTCCCCTTCTCATACTACCCGATAGTATTTCATTAGTCGTAAATTAAGACAGCAATTGAAAGGTGTAGAACATTTTGTTTTACAAATCGCCACTAGATGGCAGCAGCAAAAAAATAACTTTTGGGAAAAGTTTTTAATCAATGTAAAATTTCGGTTCTTTTCAAAGAAAATTGATTATTAATTTCAGTAAACAAATGAATAACTAAATTGATTACACAATTTGGTGATCGAGAAAGACTAATGAGGAAAAGATGGGCCTGTAAGTAATCATAGCCAGTAAAGACACAAGTACAGGCAACTCCAGTTGTCTCGACAATGGTACTCCTAAAATATCATAAATTTTACTTACATAATTATTTTTTTAACCTGTATAAAAATCCCTGTAATCTCGACACTTTTTTTATCGTTCGATGTGAGGGGATTTAGGTTTAATAATGTCGAGAAAAGCAAATAGATGGGATCTTTCAAAATGATTGTCTTATGATTCTTTCAGATATTTGAAAGTGTTTTGTGTAAACATACCACATCTTCAATTGTTCAACTAACACTCGAAAGGCACAAACGAACAGACCACCAAGTAACCTCTGAAATTCCTTTTACTAATTACTCACATTCAATGAAAATAATTTAATTATGCTACATATTCTATCGTTATTATGCTAATCGTGATCAAGCTAATTTTGTTTAAACAAAAGAAAAATAAAAGCCATTTCAAAGAGACATATTCACACAGCACTGGTGTTCATTCCAAGGCGCAAAGTGCTGTGAACTAGCATATTCAGTATTATCACCAATATTAATACTGAATATGCTAACGAAGTCTAACGAGGAAATAAACAAATATTTATCAAAAGTTCTTTTTATGCCCACAGTGACCAGATTATTGATATTTAATGGTTTAGTAATATTCAACATTCTGTCCGTTTTCTCGTCTTTAATGTTGTCAGAATTTTAAACTTGAATTTTGCAGGAAATTATGATTAATTGCTTTTGGCATGACTTTTTGTTTATGCATCATAAGTTTTCATATAAAAAAAGACATCAATGGTAGGTACTTAAAAAAACTCATCGCTAACTGACTGTGATATATATATATATATATATATATATATATATATATATATATATATATATATATATATATATATATATTTATATATTTATATATATATTTATTTATTTGATACCCGATATAAAGGGCTTGAGTTAGAAACGGTGATTTAAATATACCAAGATTTTTTATACCAATCGCAGAAATATAATTTCGATTTGAGTCTTTTGTACAAAGAAATGTAATGTTGTATACAAAATTGATAGACTTAAGCCTTTCATACCAGTTAAAATATTTTTGTGTTTTTTCTTTTATCATTACTAACAAATATCTAAAAATCACCATTTTTGACTTAAGCCCTTTATAACAGGCATTAAAGATATATATATATATATATATATATATATATATATATATATATACATACACACACACACACACACATGCGTATACAGTGAAAGTTCTATAGCCAGCCAGCCAGCCCTCTAAACGGCCATATTTTGTTCAAAACCGATTAAAGACTATTGAACCAGGGTTATGAAAAAACCCCTTTCTTCGGCCACCCCTCAAAACGGCTCCTTTTTTTCAGAACCATGAGTGGCCGGCATAGAAAAGTTTCATTGCATATATATCATACAGTAGAGTTTTGAAGAGGAAGTTAGGCTGTTTATTCTCGCAATTTTTTTTATGTTAAGAAGGTATATCTTAAGATATCGAACAAAGCCTAAACATTTTAAAGACGTTTATTATAAGAGCCTGTGTTCTTTTTTTATGTCAATAGATGGCACTAGCATTGAACACGATGTCATATCAGCTGCAGAAGTGGGTAATCGAATATTTTCAGTTGGCTTATGGTTACGTTTGAACATAATAATAAAATAAATCACTGGCAGCGAACTTTTTCTTGTGCTAGTGCCCCAAGATTTTAAAAGCATTATTCCATCGGGTGCTGACTTGCTAGCTAGTTTATAAATAGACAAAAAACAAAAACTCTAACTGGTAAACTGTTATTAATTTTAAAACAGTTATACTGTGGTATTAAAAGAACAAAATGTATACACAAGAATAATAATGAAGTATTTCGTATAAATTAAACAGTAAACATTTTATAACGGTTATTGATTTATACGATTTTAGTTGATAAATAGCGACAAGTCACTTAGAGCGAAAAATTTTCTGAACTAGATTCATCAGTCTGAAATTCTTTTTTAAAAGCTCATTTTGATTATTAAGATTCGTATGTATATGTGGAAAAACTTTCGAAACAGCCATAAGTAGTTTTTAGAAATATATGAACTTTTCGGGTTTAAAATGCTAAGCATAATTTCATTTTTTGGCATTTTTATTAATACTTTTGATAAATGCTCGATTCATTCGTTTCCAGATAAATCGACAAGCTTTTGTCTCTACATAGAGCTGGACTGGAAACCTTATCAATCAAATTTCAAGGTCCTTCAAATTGAGCTTTGTCATAAATCGGCTCTCTAAGTGTCAGCAAAATTGTTTTGTATGTAACTTCTGGTACACGTGACATAGGTTCGCCATAGGTCAGCTATCTGTGATATAAGACACAGATGGTGAATCAATGACATGCATTTTCTCTTTGCTTAAAATAAGCAATTTACAAAGTAACTATGGTATTTTAATTATTAGAAATACTAGCTGAAAACCCGTACTTCGCTACGGAGTACATTCAAATTAAATACAACGGTCAATGTATGCAATTAATACCAAACAAAAAATAAATATATATATTCATGATAAATGCGACGATCAGTGTATACAATTGATGCAATATATATATATATATATGTATATATATATATATATATATATATATAAATCGTAAGGGATATTTTTTTGATAATATCCAATCGTCTGCTGCATTAGAAAGAAACAATTTTTTTGTCTATTTAGTTGTTACGCACGTGACGATAAATTTATCTAAAGTGCGAGAAGAAGAAATCACGTGATCAGCATTTAATAAATTAAATTCTGAAAATTAATCTTTAAAAATTCACCAAAACTCATAAAATCGAGGTAAAGATTCGAAAAAAATTTCATTTTAAAGGAATTTTTATGATCTTTCTCGTGATATAAATTTTATAGCCCTCAAATTATTATTTTAAATGCAAACTTAAAAAAAGTTACAAAATCAGTTTAAAAATTTAATTTAAAAAAATCTTAGAAGAATTTTTCAAAAATCTTTCTTAGTGCACCCCTACACAATAAGAAGAATCGCCATGCAAAATTTCAGCCCTTTAGGTCCAGCTGTTTGGTCTGTGCGTTGTATGTCAGTCAGTCAGTCAGTGAATGAATGAGTCAGTTTCGGAACTGTTTTATATATATAGATATATATATTGCCTGGTGCATTGAAACAATTTTTATTTATTACAGATACCGATTTTTCAAAAGATGTTTAAAGATAGCTTTTACACTCCGTCAAACACACCCATTAATAAATATTAACTGATATACGATTGTTTGCAATTCCGGTATCTTTGATTGCAAGCAAACTTTTTTTTTTAACTTAAGCCTTTTGTCCCTTTATATACTCACTAGCTGAAAACCCGCGCTTCGCTACGGAGTACATTCAAATTAAATACAACGGTCAACGTATGCAATTTATGCCAAAAAATAAATATATATATTTATAATAAATGCGATGATCAATGTATACAATTGATGTAAAATATCTATCTATCTATATATACATATTTATAAAAAAAATCGTAAGGGATATGCATTTTTTTTGGATAATATCCAATCGTCTGCTGCATTAGAAAGAGAAAAAAATATTTTTTTTGTCTATTTAGGTGTTACGCACGTGACGATAAATTTATTGAAAGTACCATAAAAAGAAATCACGTGATCAGCATTTAATAAATTAAATTTTAAAAATTAATCTTTAAAAATTCACCAAAAATCAGGAAATGAAGGTAAAAATTCGAAAAAGATTTCATTTTGAAGGAATTTTTATGATCTTTCTCGTGATATAAATTTTATAACTCTCAATGTATTATTTTAAATGCAAACGTAAAAAAAGTTTAAAAAACAGCTTAAAAATTTAATTAAAAAAAATCTAAGAAGAATTTTTCAAAAATCTTTCTTAGTGCACCCCTACACAATAAGAAGAATCGCCATGCAAAATTTCAGCCCTTTAGGTCCAGCGGTTTGGTCTGTGCGTTGTATGTCAGTCAGTCAGTGAATGAATGAATGAATGAATGAATGAATGAGTCAGTTACGGAACTGTTTTATATATATAGATTATATTAACTTAATGGCTTAATAGCTTAAATTAGTTGCCAAGTTATGAAGTGCACAATTTTATATTTGCATTTTTTTTTTTTTTAAATTTGAAGTTCAAAATTTTGTGGGGGAGAAGCAAGGGCCCCACCAACCGACCCCCCCCCCCCCAAATTACGCTTACAAGAAAGCTAAAACCTACGAGACCACGTATTAATGCCATTTACTGGAACGCAGAGGAATTTTAACACCATTTTAATACAACCTGAATAGAAATGTCTAACTTCTTATCTTTTTCTCTTACTATACAGGTGAAAATTAAGATATAGTGGTAAACTCAACAACCTTTTTATTCTAGCATAATCACATCAAGCTTTGTCGAATAATACATATGTATTTTTTAAATCTCTGAAAGCTTTTATCAAAACTTTTGTAATACAAATAGAGAAACACTAGTTGAGTTCAATTCATTGCATCTTACAAACAACACACTCTTTGGCCTGGATTCTCCCTCAGTCTAAAAGCTCAATTCAAACAGAAATTTAAAGCATAAGCTTTACCAATTAAAGGCATCTACCGAGCTCAGATCTCCTGTCAAGCCAATTATTGGGTTGGTCAAAAAGTTCATTCGGTTTTTAGGTAAAAATAAAAAGATGCATTTTTTCATTTTAACCGATAACTTTATTGAACAACATGATCATAGCTTTGTTCCACTACCTTCTGCCATCTTTCAGGAAACTTTATAATTCCATATTCACAAAACTTACACTGCACAAATCTTTTTTTGGGGTTTCACTTGGTTTTTTTTAAACCTTACTTTGAAATAATAAAGCCTAATATGCTGAAAATGTTGCTTATTTTCTTCCATTTTCAACATTATAATGGCTACAAACGAAAAAAAAATCCCCAATTTTGATAAATTTTTGTTTTAAATTCACGCTGATACGACAGCTGTCACAAAACAGTCCAACAAGATTGTTTCGAATGACGTTAAAGACAATAAGTGCTACTAGAGCCATCTTACAGAAAATACCGAATCAACTTTTTTGCCAACCTAATATTTATCCCTCGAATTTCATGCTCAGTTTTTTTCATCGAGTTGATTGTCTCGTCCGCTCTCCTCTTTTATTTTAAACTGAGCAGAGCTCACGCGTATTTCGATACAACTACATTGACGCTTGATATTTTTGAATCGAGTAAAGAAAGGCCTGTTCACACTGCCTGCGGAGTGTTGCGTTATGTCACTACTTTGGTTCTAAGATTGTTGAAATGCCCTGCGATTGATTTGATGTAACATGTTGTCAATGAATTGAGCTCTGTGATTGGTTAATTTTTTAGTGCTCCCTAACGCACCGGATTCAATGTTAACAGGCCGTAAGATGCGACAGCAAAGAGAACTCGGGCAAAAACGACAAATTTACAGCTTATGCTTAATCCACACCAACGGCGACAGCAACGAAAGACAGACACATTTTGCCACCTGTCTCTATGGCTCTCATAAAAGCCTTCACACCACTAGGAGACGGGGAGAAGAGGCAATTTATTTGCGCATGCGCATAATCTCTTTCTATTCTGATTGGCTGTCGAGCATGGCAGGAGAGACAAAAGTTGAACTTTTTCCAACTTGAAACCGCAGAGGCCAGAGACGGAGACGAACCGGGAGGGAGTGAAAATTTGTTTGCAATACGCATGCGCAAGAACGAAGATACATGATTATCGTCTCCGTTGGTGTGGAGTAAGCATTAGAGTGGTGCTTTACAAGTCATAAGTTGAGATTTTTTTTAAAAATGTGGCAGATACTTGTCGCTGTCGGTAGTACTTCTTGACATTGTCCTATGAACATCCGCGGAGTATTGTTGGCTACTTTATTATGGGAGCACCCTATAGGTGAACCAACATTACTCCCTATGAGGAGGACGACACGGAAGCGACCAAGCCTTAGAGGGGATTTGAACTCAAGCCTAATGCATGATAGCTCAGAACGCTAACCACTATACTAAGTGAGCGGCTAAGTTGAGAATGTAATATTTTAAGTTAGCCTCCTATGAGGCTCACTATACTTTTGCTAAAAAGACTACTTCTCTTCACCTGACACAAATATGTTCCTTGGTTTAAAGTAAAAGATTCTCGAGACATTAAAAAAAAATTAACAGCATGGTTACTTTAGTGGGATTAATGATAGGAAATATTCTTTGTTATACATATAAAATCAAACTACATAATAAATCTTGTCATTGACCTCCTTCTTCTAAAATCAATTCAGACTTATGCTGAGACTTAAACAAAGAAACGGAACCTCAACAGAAAATTTTATCTTTTCCGTGATACGATTTCTTTTAACTCTCTCTGAAAATAGAAAGGAGGTATGACCACATAGAGTAAAATTTAATTTTTTCATTCCTTTCGTCGAAACATGAAATGTATGCGTAAAAAGTTCATTGCCGTCAAAATGGATTTCTTAAACATTTCATTTGTAATGTAATCCTTACATTGCCCTCTGTGTTACATTAAAAACAAAAAAAAAATGAAATAATTTTCGGGTCGACAATTGGAAAAAAATAGAATTTGAACTATATATATATATATATATATATATATATATATATATATATATATATATATATATATATATATATATATATACAGGGTGTCCATAATTAAAGTCCCACTTTCAAAAGGCTGCAAAAAAAAAAAAAAAAGAACCACTGGTCAGAATGACTTCAAATTTGAACTGAATATACTGGAAGAAGGGGGAAACGATTTGGCATAATAAAAAAAAAAAGAGTTCCAAAATGTTCCAGCGCCATCTATTGATACATTTTGGAACTTTTGTTTATTGTGCCAAATCGTTTCCCTCTTCCTCCAATATATTCAGTTCAAATTTGAAGTCATTCTGACCAGTGGTTCTTTTTTTGCAGCCTTTTGAAAGTGGGACTTTAATTATCGACACCCTGTATATATATATATATATATATATATATATATATATATATATATACTCATATATATATATCTACAATATACTCAAAAAGCTCCAAAATTTCCCATATGCATACGATTCATGATGCTTTAAAAAAATATCTTTCTCCATTTTAAACCATCACATTCTGATTTGATTCCTTTTCTTAGAAGAAAATTATTCTTTAAATACTAATGCATATTTTGCAAAAAAAGGAAGTTTAAAATTATCTAAATTTTCGTTGTGCTATGTTCTTTAACTCAAATGTCTGCACTAACTAAACTTTTATTTGAATTATTAATTTAGGGTTTATAAGAAATACACTTTTCAGCCAGCAAAATTAGAAATCACTGTCATCAGTGTATAAAATGGTTTTTGATACTTATATGGATACAATTAATTACGTGAGGAGGATCCTACAGCTACTTCAACTGTGACTTCTATAATTGCATCAGTATATAAAAAGGAAGTTGTATCAACCATATAGTTTATCATGGGGAAAATGCGGAATCTTTCCGTTATATATATATATATATATATATATATATATATATATATATATATATATATATATATATATATTAATTTATTTATATATATATAGTATGTATATATATATATACACACACACACTGATGTCCAAAATTAAGGTCACAAACACGTTTTTGACAATAACTCAAAATAGTTACCAGTAAAATGGATAAAATTTTTACCATATATATTTCAGGAAAGGGTAATATAGTGTTAACATCCAGTTTTGATTCAATGGTTTTTAGCGTACGTTTGGTACCAGAACGTGAAAGTAACCGTTTCATAAACCGGAAATTTTGTCTATAGTGTTGTGGTTCTTGCATTAACAACCCCCCCCCCCCCACCTCCAAGATTGATGAATTTAAATGCGAAGGATTTGTCATAATCGTTTAGACGACTCACTGAGATGGAGTGCAGCTTCGAAGGCTTGCAGATGACCAGTCTCAAGCGGAGGTGGCTCGATGGCTACAAGTGGCACTAAAAACGGTATCCAGGTTATGGCATCAATTCTAAATCGAGTGGTATTATCATCAGGAGGCCCGGCTGAGACCACCCAAGAGCGACGACACCTGAACAGGATCGTTAAGTTGCATTAAATGCGTGACGGCTTAGACAGATGACGGCTAGAAAGCTCTCTCACGACCTTGCTTCTGTGTCTGGATCAAGAATTTCCAAGCAAACTGTATACAGACCCCTAGCAGAAAATGGCCATTACTTCCGGCGGCCAGTAGTATGTCCCCCCTGATCATATCGCACAAGATAGCCGTTTTTTCGCGGAGTCGAACAAATAATTCTTGGAGACAAGAAGATTGGGGGCGTGTGATTTTTATCTGATCAGTCCAGATTTGGTACACAAAGTGATTCTCGGTGTGTCTTCATCGGGAGACTGCCTGGGACCTGCTATCACCCCTCCAATGTAAGAGGAATGGATTTTTTTGGTGGTAGGGGAATCTTTGTCTCGGGTGGCATCACGTTGGGCACTCGTATACCCTGCACGTCTTCGATGTGGACAGTATCACCCCAGAGCGCTATAGGGATGAGGTCTTTAAAGCATAGCTGAGGTCGTTCCGGGGGCTGCCGGTGGGGCCCTCTTTTCTGTGGATTGATGCGAAGCCACACAGAGCTTCACCTTGTCGATAATTTTCTGGAGGAAGAGGATATTCGCCGTATGGATTGGCCAGCGATGTCTCCATACTTAAATCTTATAGAACATGTTTGTAATGGTCTAGAAAGAGTCCTTGCACTACATCTCCTCCCTCCCAGCACCCCCTCCCCCCAGGCGCTAAAATGAGCGTTTTTAGAACAATGGGATTTGTTGCCCCAAACATTTATCGACATCCTTATTAACACTATGACGGCTCGTTGTGAGGCTTGAATAGCTGTGCCCGGTGACCACTTCCCCCATTAGAAGGACCGTTCCGGAGATATGATGCATCATAGTGTCACCGTTTTCGGTCTAATTTGAATCTCGCTAATAATTTACCTCTTATTCATCTTGTTATGCTGCTATATGCTTTCTTATTGTATGAGCCATCTCTGTACCAAATTCCGTTGCAATAAACCAATTATTTCTCCAGATATCACATATTTCGTATTTGTGACCTTAATTTTAGACACCATTGTATACATGTATCAAGCAAAGCTGAATATCGAAGCCCGTTTTGCTGGCGCTGCTTTATTAAAAGGACACCAGGGTTGGTCTTAAAAGTATCGATATCAGCGGATTCTAATAGATTGAAAAATGTCTGGTAGCTAGATTCAAAGAAAACAATGTGATTCAAATTAGTTTCGCGTAAAAGAGGCCTCTAACGTAATAGATCGATTTATTTGCTTAATCGTGCATTGCACTGGACAGCAATTTTAACCGTATGGAATGTTCCGTTCTGGAATGTTTATAAAGGATCTACATCTGAGCATGCAATTCAGACATTTGAAAAATATGGCAACCTTCTTCCTGAACGTAAGCTACTCATATTTACAAAACATTAGAAAATTCGTTATGTTTGGAGTAAAGGAAGTCGTAATTGGTAATGGATATCTCGAAAATAAGTTGAATGATTTAACTGAATGCATCCCTTACCGTATTTAAGTTGAATGAATCCCTTACCGTTTCACCTTTCCCTTTGTCGTGTTGTGACATACCCCCCTGACCGGAACATGATGCTAGATCGGGTCTCTTTTGTTTTTTATTAGATGGTTGTTTGGTGGCAAAGCAACAACCCCGGTCGATGGACCCAGCATGCCTTATCAGCACAAAGCGACTATCCTAAATAGGCGTTATGGTGCGAGATCATACTCTTGGGCTTTATTGCTACCTCTGAGAGGTAAAGTATGATTCTGAGTAATTTTGAATTCTCTGACTAATTATATCCACCTCATCAGGGATGATAAGAGTTTATCCAGACACTAATAAACTATTCATGGGCGATTATGTTAATCACCATCGTGCAGTTGCTGTTCAACAATGGTTTAGAGATTAAGGCTGTTGTGTACTAACCTTATTGGATTCGCTCACCTCAATGTTAACCTATGGAGAACACGTGTCTACTATTTACAGCTACATAAATGCTAACAATCAAGTAAATATGGTATTTTCAGATAGCCTGAGCTTTTCTGCACCTTGCAATAGGATTCATTTTATAAATTTCGTCCACCAAAGGAATATTCATTAAGTAAGAAAATGAAAATATGTTTGTACACCTAACAAAATACAAAATACTCTTTTCTAAAAATCCTCCCATAAATTTGAGGTGCGTCTTATGATCCGGTGTGTCTTATGATCCGAAAAAAAACTGTAATCCTAATTAATGCCTTAAAGAAGGAATTCTTAACTCCAAACTCTATAAATATTTTTTATTATTTCAAAACTGGCAGTAATAACACTCAGAAGTATTTGCTATTTCCGATCAATGAACAATTCTTCCTTTAACGGAAGCATGAAGTTAATGAAAGAAGAGAAAGAACGAAATTCTATAGAGGTACATGCTTCTCTGAAATATATGACTTTTCCAGTGTGGCGAAATCAGCATATAATGACTTTTCCGTTTTGTTCGGGCGTTGAGTCTTCATGTCAATCAGTTACCACGGTACTTGCCCTGTCGCTTGATGAGTCAGTACCGTTGATGGCTTTGATTTACCTTTGTTCTTTCCTTTGAATGAGGATGATTCTGTATAAGGAGGAAATATTAAATTTTGCTTTTATCTTACCAATAAATCGAGTTACAGCTGTTTTAATGCAACCGCCCTGGGACAGAATTGGGAAAAAATGTTAGCTTTAGTTCTTCTGGATTTGAAAATTTTTAAACTATGCTCTTGATTGTAGATGACGTAGATTTTTTTCTGTTTATTTATTTGACTTCAGTTTAGATTGTAAATTGCAGTCAATTTTAAGAGATCTTTCTGTATGTAAGCACTTTCAGGCTGTTGTGTACTAACCCTATTGGATTCACGCACTTCAATGTTAACATATGGAGAGAATGTGTCCAAGGATTGCCGACTTGGATTGAAAGATTTAAAAAAAATTATACTCCTAGGAAGAAATTTTATACCGTGGGGCATTTTTCATTTTTTTTAAATGCAAACAATATTTTAAAATTTAAATTATTCTGGGGAAAAAATCTGGAATAGTGTGTTTTAAACGCTCACAATTTCTTTCGTGGACGAAATTTATAAAATGAATCCTGTTGCAAGGTTCAGAAAAGTTCAGGCTATCTGAAAATACTAATTTTATTGGATTATCAGCATTCATGTAACTGTAAATAGAAGACACATGTTCTCCATAAGTTAACATTGAGGTGAGCGACTCCAATAGGGTTAGTACACAGCCACCTTAAGTAGAAGACGTTTAACTTCCCCCCTCTAATCTATTTCCTGATCTAAATTTATATTATACCATATTTAGAATCGATGGAAAATTTCTAATTTATCACCCTGGAGTCAACTGGAAAACTATTTGTTGAAAGCCTGTCCCTGCGCAAGATTTAGGAACTGTCCTACTTGATTTTGAATCTATCGTAAGGCGCAAATGAATTATAATTCTAGAGAAAGTACACACGTAACACGAGAAAGTACATTGCACTCTAATGTTGTTACTAATGCTCCCTGGCTGGCAGTTCCAGACCAGGTCCATATAGGCTTTGGGCTGATGTGAGCGGCTCCGGTTTTATATAGTACCACAAGGGTGAGAGTCCGTCTTAGCTAGTTGCCACCTCAATTTTGATCGATCACCCCCAGGGGCGACATCTGGGAGGGTCGCACCCTCTCCCACCCTCTCTGACCTCATAGAGGGACTTCCCGGTCTACGAATTTAACGTGTCCATATCCGGCCTAGACACAAAGGTATTTAATGTCGCGTGTCGGTATTCGATCTGAGTTCCCTCATCATCGAAAACCAGCGCGCTACCACAAGGCTTCCTCGATCCCACACATTGTACTATAACGTTCGAAAATAGTCAGTGTGACACTCTAAATAACTCCGAAATAAAATTTCCGAATAAAATTAAGGCATTTATTATTGCTGCTGCTACATATAAAAAACAATGTTCTACTTATTATCCAATTTTATGCAAAACATAAAGGTTTAGAGCAGTGGTTCTTAACCGGGGATGCGAGAGAGCATTTCGAGGGGTGCGAGAGAAGATTCTAAATTTTTAGTGAAAATTACCAATTGAGTGAATCATTTGATGGATACTTTTCCACTGGAAATACATCCATACCTCGCTTTACGGCCTAGATACGTTCCGGAAAAATTGGCCGTAAAACGAAACGCCGTATAACGAATCAATTATTTTGATACAAACCCATACAAATTTAATTGGATCTGTTCCAATTTTTTATAAAAAATATAGTTTTTAGTTCATGAAGCATTTTATTCTTTTTTTCCTATAAAAATGCTTACATAAAAATAAAAGTACAAAACAATGTAATAATAAACAGAAATTCAAAAAATAAACACATAAGCTATAAACAAAAGAAATGATATGCACATATGTATACTTATAATAAAAAACATAAAATAAAATTTTTAAAAACTGTTTTAATGTGATGCCGTATAAAGAGCGGCCGTATAGCGAGGTACAGGTGTATAAGCAAAATTAATAGATGGATCCATTTTTGTTTTACCTAAATTCAGTGGACGACAACGTTTTATTAAAAGACGATCTTATCGCAATACAAGCTAATACACGTATTGAAATGGAATTTGAAAAACTGGACTTAGAACAGTTCTGGTGTACGCAGTTAGAACTTTATTCAGATTTGGCAAAAGCAGCATTAGAGACACTTTTACTATTTGCGACCACTTACCTTTGTGAAATAAGTTTTTCATCCCTTTTGCACATCAAAACAAAAGCCAGAAATCCCGTAATTGCATCTGGTAACTTACGTGTGGCTCTTTAAAAAAGAGAGCCTCGTTTTAAAAGGATAATTATGAACAAACAACAACAACGTAGCCATTAAAAATGTAGTTATTGTTTTATATGTAATAATATAGTATGTAATGTAAATGTATTAATTTTTTTATGCAATAAATAAATTATCTTGCAATAAATGTCTTTTCTCAAATAAAAAATTGAAACATTTTTAAAGGGGGGTGCGAGAGCTTATTTTCAGCTTCAAGGGGGTGTTGACTATTAAAAAGGTCAAGAACCACTGGTAAAGAGCAAACTAAATTTTAATTTAGAGACTTTTTGAATAAACAGAAGGGCGACTAGCTGAATGCATATACAGGGTGTCCCAAAACGACCGCATAAACTCTGCACAGCTAGATTCCTCGTTGGGAGTACATAAAAACCGCCCAAAGAAGCGTTCCTGTATGATCCATAGTTTATGAGAAAAATACGAAAAACAAAGTATGAAGTCACTGCCGGTGCAAGAAAAAAACACTTTATTGGACATATCAAAAACAATATTTGCATATATTTCCAGACGATAATGTTTAAAACGTTCGCCGCGCATATCGCGTCATGCATACGCGCGCGCCATGGAATGACGTTAAGCCGCCGTTGAACTGGTATTTAAAAGGCTGCATCTTGCAGCTACCGGTAGTCTTCGTATGGTGGCCATGTACTCCGTTCGTGACTACTGCGACATGTACTTGATGTACGGCCGATGTAATGGAAATGCCTTACGAACTGCTAGGGAGTATGCCCGTCGATATCCGTCCCGCCGTCCTCCCGATGTCAACGTCATCCGTAGGTTGGACGACAGACTGCGAAATACGTGAAGCGTCTTGCCAACAGCCAATCTTCACGATACTGGAAGACCGCGGAGCGGCCTGACGGTAGCACAGGCGGATGCAATACTGCAGCGGGTAGAAGAGACGCCCGAGGTAAGCACACGCGCATTAGCCGGTGAGATGACTTCGAGTAAAAGTACTGTGCACAGGCTTTTACGGTCTGAGAGGCTACACCCATTTCGGTACACAACCGTGCAAGGTCTGAAACCAGATGATTTTCAGAAACGCGTGGCCTTCTGTGAATGGCTGTTGCAGCAACAGAACACAGATAATGGTTTCATTGCACATATTCTGTGGACTGATGAATCATGTTTCACTCGTGATGGGGTATTCAACCATCACAACAGCCATATGTGGTCCCAGGTCAATCCGCATGCAATCCGGCCGCAGAAACATCAGGAACGTTGGTCTCTTAATGTGTGAGCCGGCATACTCGAGGATCGCCTGCTTGGACCATATCTGTTGCCTGAACGGCTCTCGGGACAGTCGTACTTGGTGTTTCTCAATGAGGTCTTAACCGAGTTCCTCGATGACATACCATTAGCGGCAATACAGGGACTTTGGTTCCAGCATGATGGGGCTCCGGCGCATTTTTGTGCTCCTGTACGTGGTTGGATGGATATGGAATACCCCGGCCGCTGGATCGGACGTGGGGGTCCGGTTCTATGGCCGCCACGTTCGCCAGATCTTACACCGTTGGATTTTTTCCTATGGGGCCATCTCAAGGAACTGGTGTATCGAGACGTAGTGACAACACAAATGGACTTAGTTGCTCGTCTGCATGCTGCTTGTACTTCGGTGGACCCCGCGATGCTGCAACGTGTGATGACAGCCATTCTACGGCGTGCTCAAGCCTGCCTCGACATGCACGGTGGACACTTTGAACATCTGCTTTAAATTGTGCATGCTGTTGATATGTTCAATAAAGTGTTTTTTTATCGTAATAAACGGTAAGGCTACTTAGTTAAGGATTTTGTTTTGCTTATTACCCATATTACACGGATTATCCGGATTGCCTATAGTCCCAGTTAGTCCGGATAAACGAGGTCTTAATGTAGTCTATATATATAAAACAGTTCCGTAACTGACTCATTCACTGACTGACATACAACGCACAGACCAAACCGCTGGACCTAAAGGGCTGAAATTTTGCATGGCGATTCTTCTTATAGTGTAGGGGTGCACTAAGAAAGATTTTTTAAAAATTCTTCTTAGATTTTTTAAAATTAAATTTTTAAGCTGTTTTTTTAAACTTTTTTTACGTTTGCATTTAAAACAATACTTTGAGGGTTATAAAATTTATATCACGAGAAAGATCTTAAAAATTTCTTTAAAATGAAATTTTTTTCGAATCTTTACCTCCATTTCCTGATTTTTGGTGAATTTTTAAAGATTAAATTTTAGAATATAATTTATTAAATGCCGATCACGTGATTTATTTTTCTGGTACTTTAAATAAATTTATCGTCACGTGCATAACAACTAAATTGACAAAAAATATTCTTTTTCCTTGCTAATGCGGCAGACGATTGGACATTATCCAAAAAAAAAATTAAAACACAGTAAAAGAAATGTTCAACAAACTGTACTATATTATCTGTACTATATTCTTTAGTATTCTTTATATTAGATTTAATTTGAATATTTTCTTCTACATTATTTTGTCTATAAAATTGTCCTTTACGATTTTCTTATAATTATATATATATATTTTACATCAATTGTATACATTGATCGTCGTATTTATCATCTATATATATAAAACAGTTCCGTAACTGACTCATTCATTCATTCATTCATTCATTCACTGACTGACTGACATACAACGCACAGACCAAACCGCTGGACCTAAAGAGCTGAAATTTTGCATGGCGATTCTTCTTATAGTGTAGGGGTGCACTAAGAAAGATTTTTCAAAAATTCTTCTTAGATTTTTTTAAATTAAATTTTTAAGCTGTTTTTTAAACTTTTTTTACGTTTGCATTTAAAATAATAATTTGAGGGTTATAAAATTTATATCACGAGAAAGATCATAAAAATTCCTTTAAAATGAAATTTTTTTCGAATCTTTACCTCCAGTTCCTGATTTTTGGTGAATTTTTAAAGATTAATTTTTAGAATTTAATTTATTAAATGCTGATCACGTGACTTCCTTTTCTGGTACTTTAAATAAATTTATCGTCACGTGCATAAAAACTAAATAGACAAAAAATAATTTTTTTTTCTTGCTAATGCGGCAGACGATTGGACATTATCCAAAAAAATATTAAAATACAGTAAAAGAAATGTTCTAGAAACTGTACTATATTAACTGTACTATATTCTTTAGTATTATTTATATTAGATTTAATTTGAATATCTTCTTCTACATTATTTTGTCTATAAAAATATCCCTTACAATTTTTTTATAAATATATATATATTTTACATCAATTATATACATTGATCGTCGTATTTATTATATATATATTGGCATTAATTGCATACATTGACCGATGTTTTTACTTTGAATGTACTCCGTAGCGAAGTGCGGGTTTTCAGCTAGTATAATATATATACAGAGGCTGTTCTCACATTTTTTAGACGATTTTGGTAAGCGGTAATAAAAAATCGTTTGCTGCAAAAGAAATAATTGCAATTGTACTATGCTTTAAAAAGTCAAAATTATCGTCTACGGCTTGAAAGTTTTGTTTTTATTCAAAATGGCGTTTTTAACAAAGCAGTGGTTCGAAGGCTACATTTATGCTCTTTCCGAAGAGAAATATGCATACTCCGTTATCCAAAAACGATGTGAGAGTAATGGTTTTGTGATATCTAAAGCGTCGATAGGTAATATCGTCAACAAGAAAGGAAAAAAACGTTAAATTGGAGCCTCAAGTGGGACAAAAATTCCAAACAAGTATCCAAGGAAAAAACGGACATCTTCGACTATTGCAAAGGTACGCTGTTTAATGTCAAAAGAAAATCCCCCTAGTCAAATGACAGTTGCAAAATCATTAAAATGCTCGGTGTCCACTGTAAACAAAATGATAAACGTTGATTTAAATCTTAAGAAAGCGAAAAAACGCAATGTGCATCGTCTTCTTCCAAATCATATCGCTGAACGCAGGACACGCTGCAGAATTCTACATGAGAAACACTTATCCA
Organism: Dolomedes plantarius; assembly: GCA_907164885.2. Classification (NCBI taxonomy): domain Eukaryota; kingdom Metazoa; phylum Arthropoda; class Arachnida; order Araneae; family Dolomedidae; genus Dolomedes; species Dolomedes plantarius. The sequence goes on along the minus strand of OU015491.1, from coordinate 177,694,844 downwards.
AAGAAAAATGGAAAACAATTGTCACAATAGATGAATCATGGGTGTATTTAAATGATTGCAACAAAAAAAGAGCCATTTATTATCATAAAAGGGGAGAAAAAAATTTAAGTACATGGTTCAAAGAATCGAAAGAAAGTTTCTCTAAGGGATTCATGATTGTTGCTGGCTTTTCTTATAATGGCAAGTTAAAAATAAAGAGAGTGGAAAAAAATGTCAAGATTAACTCCAAATACTATCAGGAACATATTTTATCGCCAATTTTTCTGAATGAAATACCATCGCTTTACCCACAGTGCCATCACTCTGTGAGACTCCATCAGGACAAAGCTAGCAGTCACACATCAAAATCCACTATAAATTTCCTAAAAGAAATGGAACAAAAAACTGGTATCAAGGCCATACTCTTCACTGATATCCCTACTAAATCTTCCGATGTATCACCTATGGATTTTTGTGCTTTCGGACTTTTAAAATCTGCATTATCCAAACGTCGTCCCAAAACCCTTACAGGACTCTGGAAAGCTGTTCAGGAGGAATGGGATAGAATACCTCTTCTGACACTTCAAAAGGCATTATTATCCTGGAAATTGCGGTGTCGAAAGATAGTTCAGAATAAGGTATGTCAAATAGAACATTTAAAACACAAGAATTTTATGTAATTTAGTTTTGTGAATACAATATACATCGTCTAAAAAATGTGTGAACAGCCTTTGTATATATCTGGCATGAATTGCATACATTGAACGTTGTATTTAATTTGAATGTACTCCGTACGGGTTTTCAGCTAGTTATTTATATAAGAGGAAAGACAATAATAAAAGTGGAGAATCAGTGGGATAGAATTAAACCTAGCGTGGTGATCTTATTATAGGGTAATTAATTTTGGTTGTGTTATTGCTTGCACACACACACACACACACACACACATATATATATAAATGTATGTTTTTTCTTATTTCCAGTGGCAAGAATTGCAGAACAACAGATATCAAAAATACAAAAATTTAAGATAGAAAAATGACATCAGTTAATCCATCAACTTATGTCTGGCAATCCAATAGCGCTCTCATAAAGAAACGGGAGGTAGAGCAGGACAAGAAGCAAGATGAGGCATGTCCATTTCTTCCTGGTTATCACGCAGGAGATAAAGAGGATCGGGAGCCAAGTTAATTCTGTGGAGATGCTTGCGAGGCAATCATGGCCAGAAAAAAGCCGTAGCATTGCCACAGATTTATCTCTAGGCCACTCAGGAATATCATGGATATGGTCATACCAGGGCTTGTGACCGCTTCTAGCGGTAACAACTTGGGAGAAGAGACATCTGAGGGTCTTTTTGACTATAGTCTTGATGGAAAGGTAGGTCAAATCCTAGTTGTTTAGCTGTAAAAGAGAAGCCCCCCTTTTCGCCAGGATGTCAGCAGCCTCGTTACCCTCGATTCCGTAGTGGGCCGGGATCCACTACAAGACAACTGTTTTATTATGATCCGACAACCGCTACAGAAGGTTAACACAGTCATCAATATCTTTAGATCGAGAGAAACATGGATAGTCAATAGCCTGAAGAACCTTGATATATATTAAAAACAGAGCGAGCGTCAATGTAGAATTGTTCACAACTTACTGGATATTAAAAGAAAAATGCTTGGAACACGCCCTCCGGGAAATGGTAACGTATGCAAAGATATCTTCAGCGTACCCAGGAACCATGGACCTAGGTTTCGCCTTTGTTATGGGCTTCTCAGTATGGAACTCTATGTCTGTTATCGGAATTCATGATAGATGATTCTTCTACGGGCTGGATAACTGCACTTAGTCAATCCCTAATAAAAATTTAGAGAAATTCTTCATTTGAAATTCGTCTTTCTACAGCGTACTTCTCGGCTATACCATGCTGAGGTCCCCATAACAAAGGATGAAACCCAGCTCAGCGGATCCTGAGTATTTCCGGACTGAAAATTGTCTAATGAACAGCCTCCCGCAGTAAAAAGGGTAGACTACTTCCAAATAATAACTTGAAATAGTTTACATCAAGCTGGAGATAATGATTGAAGTATGGAAAATACCCATGTAATTTCAAAATAATTATAAGTTTCAATGTAGCACATTTAGCAGGAACAGAAGAGAAAAAAGAGAGACAGGATGTGAAAACAGAGGACAAAATGGTCATTTAAATAGAATGAGGAAAATCATGCTGCGTGATCCAACAAAAGCATAATAACCGTGTAAAATTAACGAAATGTGTCTAGAATTGCTGTTAGCCGTCCTGTGCAATGTAAAGTTAAAAACCAAACCTTAAGAACAAGAAAAAGGAAAAAGGGTTTATTCTCTTTCCTTTGTGTGCATGTGGTTGGTAATATCTTCCAAACTACCATAGGTGTAGTATCTCTATCAAAATCTCAACCAATTGCATGGCAGGACTTTACTTTTCACCAAGAAGGCGGCTTGAGGAGGGTGTAGGTTTGCTAGGAACCGAGAATCTTAGCGCATCAAAAGCGAAGGTTAAATATGTTATTTTCGAAAAGCATTCATTATCAATGCCAAGGACAAGATGAAGCGCACTTTCAGCGGGGCCAGCCGCCCAATCCTGGACCAAAAAGGGAGAGTATTTAGGCGTGTCTTGTCTGGATTGATGCAGTTTGAAGGTCGAGAGAGGAACAAGTTTTAGAGACAAAAGCAGAAACGTGAAAGCATTCAATAACATACGAAGAAGGTACGGAAAATACTTCTTAATTGAACTCATTGTTAACACTTTTTTTATTTGGGTGTGCGGAGGAAGTATGATTTAGAAATTAACGAAGCCCATCATTGTGGGTGGAGGAGGAATCTAATCAGAGAAGATTCTAAAAGAAAGTTATTGATGAGAAGGAAATATAAAAGAAGTTCGTTTCCTATAAACAAATTCTACACACAAGATGAGAATAAATCGTTATGAATAAGATTTTACGTCCGGAATTTTGATTTAAAAATCCATTTTGATTAGGTCCTTGATTCACTATTTATTCTATTGTGACAAATTGGAAAACCACATGCTACAATGATACGTAACAACGAAAGTAGGAACATGAATAGAAATTAGCATATTTACTACATAAGAATTATTATTCACTAAACTGAATCTATTGAAGAACTTGTTTATGCTCGTTATAAAAATTTATTGAGATTTAAGTTTTATGTAAAGGGAAAGAGAGAGATTTCTTCTCCCGATCTCCGTATTGAAATGAAATTTTCTGCATTTTAATTTTGGATTTTTATTTCCTCCGCAACGAACGCAGGGCATTTTTAGAAGGCTGCCTGGACATTCGAGACAAACCTATCCTCTTCTTTCTTAAGGTATCTGAGTTCAAGACATTCGAAAATTGCGTATTCTTTTTTGTGAATTTTTCCACACCGAGCACAGTTGTAGCTTCTGTGAATGTGCTAGCATAGTGTATAGTGACTACTTCAGAAAGGGTATTTTTATAAAGTGTGTCAAAGTATGAACTGTACTTTCGCTGGGCAATTCATATGCATTTTGTGAAATTTATCAATACAGACCGAAGTTTAGGTCTTTTGCAAGTTTATTTTCAAGACATGAAGACACGATTTCTGGCTGTAGAGGATGGAACCGAGGATTGGGAAAAGCTGCATGTTATAAAATATCATCTACTTAAGAAAGTCAACAAAAATGGGGGTGATATGTAGAAGAGTTCTTATAGGCCCCTCCCCCCACACCCCACACAAAGACACACTGTGTGTCATGAAATTTCCAAATAAAATTAGTTGCTCAAAAAATATTAGTGTCTGTTAAGTTGTGGATTAATGTACCTAAATTTGAATTAAATTGGGACCGAAAAAAAATCGTTATATACAGGAATTCATTAAATTATGTTAACACAGTAAATACTTAAGTTGTGCATTCAAAATAACGTAATTTATGCTGGAGATGCATAATTTTTCGTAACTGTAGTTTATAGAACCAGAGAAATTGAACTGTACAAATTTCTATTTAAATTTGTCCCGTGAATTAAAAAAAAAGTTGATACCCGAAAGCTGCTATAAAATAAGCTTAGATAGAGAAAATATTCTGCAATTTCTTTTAATTAGCACTACAAAAGTCTTCTCTTGTTATATTTATAGCTATATTTTTCTATTATGATAATTTATCATGATTAACGTTAAAAAAGGAGACTTATTTATCGTAATGTAATATATTGCGATACCCAATTTGTGTTTATTATCCCATCAACTTTTTCAATATGCGTCTTAATTATTTTCAGAATTTTTTTTTTGCTCTGACGTTTCAGTAAATATAGAAAAAAAAATTAAATATGCATAGTTTGATATCCAGGATTATCTCCAATATTTCTGTAACATTTTTCGGTATTCTTATCTTTTCCGCACTTTCACACCTTCTGTTGAAAGTTATTCATGCAAAAGGTTATGGGTAAGATTTTTCCCATGAGAAAAATTACAATAAAGCATCTGGTTCATTAGAACCAAATCATTTAAATACGGATTTCATAAAGTGAAAGTAGCGTTGAGACTAACATGATGTTGCTGTTTCTAATTCCTTTTGGTCCAGCCGATGATAGACCAAGTCCAGGAAATAATTCGTCTTCGAAACACCCAATACCTCCAGAGGATTTTTAATAAGATCGAGAGGATCCAAACCAGCACAAGGAAGCACCTGCGACGGAGAGGATTGTTCCTTCGTACACTTAGGGCAGTGCAGTTTTTTTTTTCGCCCAGCGAGAAAGCTAAAAGTTTTAACACGGCCATTTCTCAATTTTGACAGGATCGTCTACGGTTTTCAGTCTCAAGAGACGCCCAAGGCAGAGCCAGGGAATTCTCTTATACCAGCCAAGAACAGAGGGGCTCACCATATAGTATTACTATTTCCTGGGACATTTAATTGATCATCAGGTAACCTCAGCGTGTTCAAAGAACCCTCCTAAGCCAGCCTATCAAGTATATCCTTCCCTCTAATATCAATATGCGTGGGCTATTAAAGGCCCAGGTATTTCAAAGCTTGTTTCGTCCCTGACAATCTAGTAGTTCGAAAGTAACGTGTGTTGTTGTTGTTGTTGTTTCTATTGCTCCTTGGCTGGAAGTTTTCACCACCTTCAATCAGGTATTGTAACATTTGTGAGGTATGGAATAAAAATTACCCCCCCCCCCTCTGGTTTAAATGAATCGCCGTTTGAAGAAGAAGAAGCGTCTTATGCAAATGAGCGGCGCTTTTCTACTAGACGGGAATCCCCGTGGGTAGCGTACACGCTTGACAGTGAGAGAGCAAACACTACGAAGCGAGGTCGGACGGAGGCGAACGGCGAACGAAAAACGATTGGAGTGAAGATCGCTTTGCCGTACAGCAGCCGGACATTATCAAGTTTACCGAAGGCGTTTTTGAAGTTAGCTATCGTTCCAGCGACCTGGTGATAAAGTGAAGACAGAAAGGTTAGTGTGGCGTATGTACAAGCAGTGGCGTGGCTGAATTCTGGTAGGGTTTCCATAATATAACTACCGGGATTAACACATGCGATAAATAATTCCCCGTTGCCTGCTATCAACTGAGAACGGTATTTATGTAGTCTAATTGTGTTTTAATAAATAGTTTAGTGTAGAATACCTCGTCGGATATTGTTAATGGTGAGTTCATTGTTTAGTATATACATTACCTTAAGGGTAAAGGAAGGTAACTTCACACATTACATACTCATAATATTTTCCTATATCATGAGTTAATTTGATATACGGGATTTTCAGTGCATTTAGCTTATACAATTTTATTTACCGTTTGTACATATGCTCTCTGAGGACAAGGAATATCAATTATTTCCAGTCCTAAAAAAATATCGGTCAGTCGTCCCTTTTTCTTCTACGCAGGAAGAGCTATCGACGCATACAAACTGTTTGTTCTTTGCATTTCTTATTCCACGAATAACGGCGATTCCGTAAATCGAAATGCTTTTTCATGGCGTAGAGACAACTTCCTTATAGCGCCGTGAGAAATATCCCAAATGGACTGTCTTTGTTTGCTCTCTTTTCCTCTAACACCCTCAGTTGGAATTTCTACCTAGTGGCCACAAATCGAGTCACTGGAGGAATGCACAATAAATAAGTATTCATAAGAAAGAGTAGAATAAATTGGAGATTAATTTTTCTTGTGTTTAAATCGAAGTGTCGGCAACCTGTTTTGACTTAACGAGTCTAATTTTTTTTTTCAAACTACGGCAAACGAATCTGTCAATTGAGACTCGTAATGTATCTATGGATTTTGATGTGAATAATATTATCAATTTAATTTAATTGCGGGAATTCAAAAAATGTATTGATGACTGGAAAAATATTCTTCCTCGAAGCAGAAATATGATTTTATCTCTTAAACATGACTAATTTTCAAATTACGCGAGCCATTTCTGAGGTGAGGCCTTTCAGAATCAACACTTCCTGTACAGTGTTGACTCTGGGCTATTGGGATCATATGAACCCGTTTTGGATCGTTATACGTAAGATGTGCGATTTATTTTGAAATTCTATGCCCATTTGGAACGTTGAATGAAGATGAAATTAAAGATTAGACTGGAAAATCTCACAAGAACTATAATAATGAAATATATTTCAATAATTGCGATAAAGGGAATCAAACTTGATTGAAAATTTTCTTGATTTAAAGAGTTCATGCAATCAACCACTTTTCGAGCAAGTAGATTTGTTCAGTTAAAGTGATCAAATGGACAAAAGGAAGCAAACTCTGTGGATGGAAGATACCGCACATCAAGCATTGCTGTTTTATTTAACAAGAAGTCATAAGACAGAGTCACAGAGAATCATTGTAGAATAATTACAAGATAAAAGGAACATTTTATATACCATGTTTTTAAATTTTCTGTTGAATCATATAAACTTGACAATTCTGTATTAATAAATACTTTTAAAAATTTTTTTTGATGAATTATCCCATCAATTTGAAAGAAAATGATCAAATGCATAATAAAGAGGTATCAAATGCGCAATCAATCTTTTAGCTCGGGGATTGCGAGCCTGACTTCCGTTTACCTTTTTGTTCCCGTCCCGGCCGATAGATGGCTGCACCATTCTACAAAACAAAGTTAATTGAAAATAAATTCAATTCTGCTTAAAGATGGCTAAAAGTATTAAAAGAATGCATTGTCATCGTGTTCTGAGCTATTCTAAAAGTTTCAAATGTCTAGCTAGTTGGAAAGTTAGTTAAAAATCTATTGCAAGATTTGTACTGGACAAACACACAAACAAGAAAGCGAGTTAATAAAAACGTGGTATAAAGGGAACAAAACGTAATTTTGGTCACTAAAGCTGGAGCAGCTTTCTTGTGCTTAGATTACACAAATTCTTCATCACATCGCTCAAGCTCATGTCTATTTGAAAGCACAACACTGCCGCCGAAAGATCTGCGCATAAACGGGTATTTAAACACGAGTGAAGCAGTATGTATATTCCCGCTTTTACTGTTACCAGGGGTACATGAATATACTCGTATGTTAAATATCATATTGCTGAAGAGAGTTTAGAACTGAGAAGTAAATTAACTTCAAGTTTTCATTGTGATAAGTTCCATTCTACTGTTGAAATTAAACAGTTACTTTTTTGTGTTTAGTGTATTTATTTTTCCGTCAACTAATCAGTAACTGCTATAAATAAAAAAATAGATGCAGTCGAACCCCGTTATAATGAACTTCAAGGGACCAAAGGTTTTGTTCGCTGTATCCTAACCATTAAGAAAAATGTTAGAGTTCACAAAATGTATAACTCATTAGTTGCTATGTATATTCAATAATGATGTATTGAAAGAATGATAAAATCTATTAAAAATACTCATTAATGAATTAAATTGCCTAAAATCGATTACATTAAACTGACACAATGCTAATTAAATTAACTAAAAATGAAGACAAATAGAAATAAATTGATTTCATCTTTTATAATTGCTCACTGTTTTGATACAGAAATAATCGGTAATCTTCTGCTGATGTGATGTCGGTTTCAAAATCATTTTATGAATTTCTTTGTCCAGTACATCAAATGACTCCAACACTCTTTCTTCCATTGTTTGTGTTGACAAAAACTTATTAATTGCACTCATCGCTGCTGTAGCATCTACGATGGTGGAGATTTCGCCATTTATGTGCTCCTCTTCAGCATCAGAAGCAGAATCTTTGATTTCAGAATGATTCATTTTAATTTCTTCCACAATATCTTCATCAGTCGGATGTTCACATGTAATGACTTAATCATCACATATTTCGAACAATTGCACGCCACAATATGAGGATGATGAAATTTTTGTGCTTTTCTATCCACATCGTGATAGGTAAATCTTCATCATCTTCTTCTTCAACATTCGTTGTATGTTCAGCATTCTCAAACAGTTTAAAAATTAAAAAAAATTCAGTTGTCGACTGAAAAAAATGTTTGTTATAGCCAGCTCTTAAGATTTCGGAGGTTCGCTATAAAAGGATAAATTAGCATTAAATACAATAGGAAAACGGCGGGACCAAAATTTTCGTTCGTTATATACCAGGTTCGCTATAACGGGGTTCGACTGTACCACCACTCAAGAAAATTCTTATCTGTTACCAGTTTGCGTTACGTGACACAATCTATGTTAGTGTTTCTCAAAAGGTGTTCAGTGAAACCTCATTTGTGTCGCCGTATTGTGACTCTTTTCAATTAGATTCTTTCAAAACATAGGAAGGAAACTTCCGTGAAAGGTAGGTAAGATTTTCACGATTTTGGGGGAAATAGGAGGAAAATTAATCGATGTTTGGAAAAATTGGAAGAGTACCGTGACAAAATTAATTGGGAAATCCTTAATACAGAGAAAATTTTCTTGACTGATTTTCGTTGTTGTTGTTGTTATCCTCTCTATCATTTCAAAATTAAAGTGTTTTCCCAGTTAACCAAAACTTAACTCAAACTATTACGTATACACTGAATCATACAATCATTGTTCCTGGCACTGACCCGTTTAAAGAAGAAACTGTGTCATGTCTACCTGTCTCAGTGTCTGGTCATAGGTTAGTGTCATCAGATACACGGAACATAGCTTCCTGTTACTCAGAAAGCAGGAAATTTTACGAGGTGGAAAGCCATCGCCCTTTTCAATGTGCTCTATTTTTTTCTTAACTTCTTAGGTTCATATAGAAAGAGAAAGGTTTACAAATAAACTGAGTCTTTTTCAGTTATTTTATTGACAATGAAATTTTCACCACACATGATGGTAAGGATGTTTTAATTTATGTGCGTGGTAAAAGTATATTAAAAGCAGGAAGGCACAATTTAATAGCATTCTCTCCATTTCTGTTTCTGCACGAAAGGCAGAGTGTGAGAGAAAATCGACTGGATTCCTCTTTCCTACATTTGTGATGACGTTAACCTAGAACAGCGTTTCCCAACTCGTAAAGAGTTGGGAACCCCTTTAATGGTCCCCTCCCCTTTCCCACCCTGCATAATTTCCTTTAAAATGCCTTTTAAAACAAATAAAAAACACTAAAATGCATTTCCTATAATTTAATTCCTGCTAAACGTTTAATTTAAAATACAAATTTCATGTAGTCTCTTCTAACAAAACTACCGCGGGTTATTCACGTAGAATTACTTATCGTTGCTTACCTCTTTAATGTGTATATATGTACTATATCTATATATATCTATATATATAAAACAGTTCCGTAACTGACTCATTCATTCATTCATTCATTCACTGACTGACTGACATACAACGCACAGACTAAACCGCTGGACCTAAAGGGCTGAAATTTTGCATGGCGATTCTTCTTATAGTGTAGGGGTGCACTAAGAGAGATTTTTGAAAATTTCTTCTTAGATATTTTTAAATTAAATTTTTAAGCTGTTTTTTTTACTTTTTTTAAGTTTGCATTTAAAATAATAATTTGAGGGTTATAAAATTTATATCACGAGAAAGATCATAAAAATTCCTTTAAAATGAAATCTTTTTTGAATCTTTACCTTCATTTCCTGATTTTTGTTGAATTTTTAAAGATTAATTTTTAGAATTTAATTTATTAAATGCAGATCACGTGACTTCTTTTTCTGGTACTTTAAATAAATTTATCGTCACGTGCATAAAAACTAAATAGACAAAAAATAATTTTTTTTTCTTGCTAATGCGGCAGACGATTGGACATTATCCAAAAAAATATTAAAATACAGTAAAAGAAATGTTCTAGAAACTGTACTATATTAACTGTACTATATTCTTTAGTATTCTTTATATTAGATTTAATTTGAATATCTTCTTCTACATTATTTTGTCTATAAAAATATCCCTTACGATTTTTTTATAAATATATATATATTTTACATCAATTATATACATTGATCGTCGTATTTATTATATATATATATTGGCATTAATTGCATACATTCACCGATGTTTTTACTTTGAATGTACTCCGTAGCGAAGTGCGGGTTTTCAGCTAGTATATATATAAAACAGTTTCGTAACTGACTGACTCACTGACATACAACGCACAGACCAAACCGCTGGACCCAAAGGGCTGAAATTTTGCATGGCGATTCTTCTTATAGTGTAGGGGTGCACTAAGAAAGATTTTTGAAAAATTCTTCTTAGATTTTTTTAGATTAAATTTTTAAGCTGTTTTAGTAACTTTTTTAAAGTTTGCATTTAAAATAATAATTTTAGGATTATAAAATTTATATCACGAGAAATATCATAAAAATTCCTTTAAAATGAAATCTTTTTCGAATCTTTACCTCCATTTTCTGATTTATGGTGAATTTTTAAATTTTCAGTTTTAGAATTTCATTTATTAAATACTGATCACGTGATTTCTTTTTCTGGTACTTTAAATAAATTTATCGTCACGTGCATAAGAACTAAATAGACAAAAAATATTTTTTTTTCTTGCTAACGTGGCAGACGATTGGACATTATCCAAAAAAATATTAAAATACAGTAAAAGATATGTTCCTCAAACTGTACTATATTAACTGTACTATATTCCTTAGTATGTCTTATTATAGTTAATTTGAATATTTTCTTCTACATTAGTTTGTCTATAGAAATATCCCTTATGATTTTTTTATAAATATATTTTTTTTGTTTTTTTTTACATCAATTGTATAGATTGATCGTCGTATTTTATATATATATATATATATATATGCCAAAATTTCGACGCATTTTGGTACTTTTCTGTTAAAATGTTTATTGCTTTCCCTAGCGATAAAGACTGGGTTTGGCGCGCTGCCAAAATTATAATTCGCGACGCAGGACATCTGAAATTTTGCTTTCTGGAGGACCGTTATGGAGGAACGTAATCTTACGTTAAAAATGAAACTTATAACAGTTTTGTGAGAAATTGAAAACATAAAAGAAATACTCATCCCTCAGTTAAAAGGTGTGCATAAGCAAGAACAGGACAGAACAGAACCTCAGGAAAAATTATGCACCTACCGTATGGATTCAGAAATATATAACAATAAAGACAGATAAACTCTTGTCTAAATAAAATTGCTTTATTGCGTTGGTAAAACTATGATGGTAATTCCAAAAGTGGCAGCACAGACAGCTGAAAAACATACTGATGTTCAGATTTTGTGTACTGTACGTAATAAGTTACCGCGGTTTTCATTTACCATTAAATAAAGGTGGCAGATTTCTAACGAGCTCAGTTTGAGCTTCAAATGAGACATTTTCCCTTAAAATTATCAGTGACTTACAGTTTCATGGTAAATATATGGTGACAAATTATTTTATTGAAATTCGCTAAAAAGTTGTTTTGATTGAATAAAACCATGGTGACCTTCCAGAAAACACTTCGCGATCCACAATTTGGTAACTACTGATCTAGAATCAGAGATGAAACCTCGGGTCTCCTATCATCGAGCCAACTGAACTATCCAATTCATAAAATAAGGCGCAGTGAGGAGTTTTTAGTCTAGACATCTCACATTTATCTTTTTTCTTCAATAAGACAACGACATGGGCCGTACGTGTTATTGACTTTTAATGGATTTTTGGAGATGTCGATTTGTTTTCCTCCATTAATATTTGTCACGTATTTTCCCATGCCGTATTTCCACTGCCGTTCTCTCCCGAGGCTGAGTGTCATTGAAACGATCGTTCTCCAGGAACCAGTGTTCCCTAATATAAAGGATTGAGCTTTCCTGCAAAGTTAGCCCAGTTATGTGCGGAAATATCATTTTTGAATACTTTTTTCTCACAAGATACACCGGCTTTTATCAAGAAGAGAAAAAAGATAAAATTTTGTTGTTAAAAGAAATATTCCTCTCAAATTCATTCATACGTATTTATTTATTTAAGTTTTTGCTCTCTCTCTCGCTTTACACACACACATAATGTATATATATATATATATATATATATATATATATATATATATATATATATATATATATATATATATATATATATATGTATATGTACATATGTATATACACACAATGTGAAGAAAAACAAGAAATAGCATTCGTGGCTATGCGCTAAAGCAGACATTAACCACAAAGCACGAATACATTATTTATCTAAAGTTTGCAAATACTATAGCCACATGCATGACGCAGCCTAGCAGCTAACACAAAAAGAACAAAAACACAGATGCATTATCACCCAAAGATAGAAATATAGGTGAATCAACACCCAAAAGACAAAATGTCAAGCAATTAGACTGAAAATAGTCAAAAAGATATCAAGAAAATCACATATATACACATATATATACAGAGGCTGTTCACGCATTTTTCAGACGATGTATATTGTATTCACAAAACTAAATTACATAAAATTCTTGTGTTTTAAATGTTCTATTTGACATCCCTTATTCTGAACTATCTTTCGACACCGCAATTTCCAGGATAATAATGCCTTTTGAAGTGTCAGAAGAGGTATTCTATCCCATTCCTCCTGAACAGCTTTCCAGAGTCCTGTAAGGGTTTTGGGACGACGTTTGGATAATGCAGATTTTAAAAGTCCGAAAGCACAAAAATCCATAGGTGATACATCGGGAGATTTAGTAGGGATATCAGTGAAGGGTATGGCCTTGATACCAGTTTTTTGTTCCATTTCTTTTAGGTAATTTACAGTGGATTTTGATGTGTGACTGCTAGCTTTGTCCTGATGGAGTCTCACAGAGTGATGGCACTGTGGGTAAAGCGATGGTATTTCATTCAGAAAAGTTGGCGATAAAATATGTTCCTGATAGTATTTGGAGTTAATCTTGACATTTTTTCCACTCTCTTTATTTTTAACTTGCTATTATAAGAAAAACCAGCAACAATCATGAATCCCTTAGAGAAACTTTCTTTCGATTCTTTGAACCATGTACTTAAATTTTTTTCTCCCCTTTTATGATAATAAATGGCTCTTTTTGTTGCAATCATTTAAATACACCCATGATTCATCTATTGTGACAATTGTTTTCCATTTTTCTGTGGATAAGTGTTTCTCATATAGAATTCTGCAACGTGTCCTGCGTTCAGCGATATGATTTGGAAGAAGATGATGCACATTGCGTTTTTTCGCTTTCTTAAGATTTAAATCAACGTTTATCATTTTGTTTACAGTGGACACCGAGCATTTTAATGATTTTGCAACTGTCATTTGACTAGGGGGATTTTCTTTTGACATTAAACAGCGTACCTTTGCAATAGTCGAAGATGTCCGTTTTTTCCTTGGATACTTGTTTGGAATTTTTGTCGCACTTGAGGCACCAATTTGACGTTTTTTTCCTTTCTTGTTGACGATATTACCTATCGACGCTTTAGATATCACAAAACCATGACTCTCACATCGTTTTTGGATAACGGAGTATGCATATTTCCCTTCGGAAAGAGCATAAATGTAGCCTTCGAAACACTGCTTTGTTAAAAACGCCATTTTGAATAAAAACAAAACTTTGAAGCCGCAGATTATAATTTTGACTTTTAAAAACATAGTACAATTGCAATTATTTCTTTTGCAGCAAAAGATTTTTTATTGCCGCTTACCAAAATCGTCTAAAAAATGTGCGAACAGCCTCTGTATATATATGTGTATATATATATTATATATATACACATATATACAGATGGTGGGCAAAATAATACGAACACCTGTGGAATAATGGAAAATCTTTATTAATAGGGGATTGGACCACCCTTTGACTGAAGTACAGATTTAATGCGACGTGGGATAGATGCATAAAGGTCATGGACAATATTTAAAGGAATATTAAGCCATTCCTCCTGCAGAGCGGTCTCTAATTCCGAAAGTCCGGATGGAGGTGGAAATCGGGAACGAAGTTTGGACTCCAAATATTGCCATAAATGTTCAATAATATTCAAGTCCGGAGACTGAGGGGGCCAGGCGAGATGTTCAACTGCATCGTCATGCTCTTCGAACCATTCTTGAACACACATAGAGGCATTGTCGTCTTGAAAAAGCGGTCGCTTTCCAAGGAATACAGTCTGGACAAAAGGATGGACATGATCCCCTAGAACGCTTAGATAGTGATTGGATTTGATCTTCCGATGCAGAATAACAAGTGGCCCAAGACCGCGCCAAGATATCGCACCCCATACCATAATGAAGCCACCCCCATGCTTCACAGTCGGCAAGGGGCATTCAGGATGAAACGCTTCTTTGGGCGTTCTCCAGACATAAACGCTTCCGGTCGTCTGAAGGGTGAATGACGATTCATCTGACCATATTACCTGTTGCAACTGCTGTGGGGACCAGTCTTTGTGATCTCTACACCATTGGCGTCGCTTGAAAGTATTAGTTGCTGTCACCAAGGGTTTACGAATTGCCACTCTGCCATAAATGTTCGCAGCATGAAGTTCCCTTTTGACAGTTTTTGTTGAAACGGGATACTGGAGATGACTGTTAATTTCGAATGTTATCTCGGATAACTATTGCTTGTGCTTTCGGGCTACTATGCGCTTCAAGACCCGTCCATCCCTATCAGCAAGCTTGGACTTTCGGCCACTGTTGTGCTTTGAAGACGTCGTCTTATCCTCTTTCTGTACGCTGTCATAACGGCTGATACAGTACTTGCAAACCCCAAAAGGTTTGCTGTTTCCGTAACCGATGCTCCACTTAAACGCACTCCTACTATCATTCCTCTTTGGAACTCTGACAGGTCTGACATTTCAAATTATCACAGACAGTTCGATAGAAGCATGCAACGTAGGTGACTGCTGTGGAGAGACTGATACCTTCCTCTTCACGCTCACTAGGTGGCAGACTTCTGTTCCAGGTGGCGCGGCTGTACTGCAGGTGTGAAATACGTCATACTCTTTCGCAGGTGTTCGTATTATTTTGTACTCCATCTGTATATATATATATATATATATATATATATATATACATATACAGTCGGACCTCTAATTAACGAAGTCACTAAATCCCGAAAAAAAGATTGTTATATGGAAAATTCGTTAAATAAAGATTTAACTTTTAAAATACACTGCTGGCCACTGTAAATGCAACACCCTGAAGGAAACATGCAAATAACATGAAATTTACAACATGCATTAGCGGAGGTGAGATATGCAAATGATTAGAATTTCAGCGCAGACGCACATCACGTGCGCCTGTGGCGCCACTTCAAAGCGCTATTTAAGGCTTGGCGATTTCGACGATTTCAAGTTCGGCAATTGTATTTTTCTTGTGGTTTTTTCCAAAAAACGATCAATTATGCCTCGTCGAAAACAGCGATCATCTTTTGATCAAGTATCCGAGTTCGACAGAGGAAGGATAGTGGCCTACCGAGATTGTGGATTATCTTTCAGGGAAATCGGTAGTCGTGTTGGACGAAACCAAACAACTGTAATGCGGATATGTGATCGTTGGATGCAGGAGGGTACGACGGGCCGGCGTGTTCGATCGCATCCACCTCAGCGCACCACTTCACGTGATGACAGGCAAATTGAGCGCATGGCAGTGACGGATCGCTCAGTCACATCACGAACCATAGCACAGCACATGCAGTCTGTAACGCATCATCCAGTGTCTGCGCGTACCATTCGATGCCGTTTACAGCAGAGTGGTCTGTCCGCAACACGTCCATTGCTTTGTCTACCCTTGACGCAAAACCACAGACGTCTCCGCCGCCAATGGTGCGATGATAGAAGGATGTGGACGGCAGAATGGAATGAAATTGTCTTTACTGACGAGTCACGCTTCTGTCTGAACACCACGAAGGTCGCATTCGAGTCTAGAGACACCGTGAAGAGAGGACGCTGAACAGCTGCGTTATACACCGCCACACTGGCCCTGCACCGGGTATTATGGTATGGGGCGGTATTGGATATCACTCTCGCACACCTCTAGTACGCATTGCCGGTACTTTAAACAGCCAGCGCTACATCTCCGAGGTGTTGGAGCCAGTTGTCCTTCCTTACCTTCAGGGCTTGCCCACAGCCATATTTCAACAGGATAATGCGAGACCACACGTGGCACGCATTGTCCAACGGTTCTTCGTCAATCGCGAGATTGAATTGCTTCCCTGGCCGCCTCGCCATCCGGATCTTTCGCCGATAGAAAACATGTGGTCCATGGTTGCTCTACGATCGACCCAGATTCCATTCCCAGCTGCCACAGCAGATGAACTTTGGCAACGTGTGGAAGCTGCTTGGTCTGCTGTACCCCAAGAACTCATTCAAAGTCTCTTTGAATCAATGCCGAGGCGTGTGGCAGCGGTGATCTCCAACAATGGTGGCTACTCTGGCTACTGATCTTGGCAGGAACCACACTTCACAGAAGTCTATAAATTTAATCATTTGATACTTGATCAACATTTTATCTACAAAATAAATTTTCTTGTGATATCTCTTGTCTTTCTTGGTGTTGCAATTTGGATGGCCAACAGTGTACTTTAAACTACACAAGACAGATTTTAAATTCATAAACACTAAATATTATTAATAAAAGTAATTACTCACACCTTTATTTTGTAAATTAATGTCTATTTGTTTTATATATCTTACCCATCAAGCAGAAGTCTGCAAGGAAAACAAGAATAAAACAAAACATTGTCCGGGAATACACTGTATTTTCAATTTTAAAAAATAATATTAAAATTAATGAATTTTAAAAACATTATCGCATTTATTATAACAAGTAATTTTAAGCTTACATTACCACATGCGTCCTTAAATTTAATTATTGGTAAAGTTTGTTAATTTTGTCTGAGTTTTTTGTTTGAAAAAGTGCTTTATCTCATAATACGTCTCGCATCTTTGCAATGCACCAAAACTCTTTCAGGCGTATTTTCTTCAAACTGTAATCCGCGTCGGACTGTGTTAAAAGAAAGTTAATGTGTTAAATGTGTTAAAAGAAAGAATTAGTCTAAAATGTTCAGAAATATTTATGGAAACATGGAGAAAAAAAATATTCAATCACAAGAAAAAGTTAAATAGGAATGCACTTCGCTATTTGGAGGTTATTTTACGAAGAAATTCGCAAAATTTTCTTGGTTCCAAGGAAAAGTTCGCGAAATAGAGAAATTCGCAAAATAGAGGTTCGTTAAATAGAGGTCCGTCTATATACATACACAGGCGCCTGGTGGCGTAAAAGCTTCCAGCTGCCACACCACAGGTCCAGGGTTCGACCCTGCGACTGGGCAAGGTCGACTCAACCTTTCATCCCTTGAGTGGGTCGATTAATTGAGGACCAAGCATGCTTGGGAACTAACTACTCTGGGGTCCCGCGGCAGGCTGATCACTTGCCCGAGACATATGTTGTATGGTACCCCAAGCCAACGTCAAGAAATCGGAGATGGGCACCATAGGTCTTGCTCCACAATGGACTGTTGCGCCATTGGTTATATATATATATATATATATATATATATTATATTGGTTATGATATATATATATATATATATACCCAATTCGTTCTAGAGACTACCGTGGGAAAATAAAATAAAATAAATAAATAAAAAACCACGTAAAAAAAGATAGAGTGATCATATTAAAATTTGAGATAGGTTCTACCAAATATACTTAACAAGAAAATGTTCATTTTCATATGAAATTTGGATTCGATCGACTGAAGTTGAATCAATATGTAAGAGCAAATCCACAAATCTTATTTTAATTTCGTTTATAAGGGTTATTTTTTAAATTAAAAAAGTGCAGCAGTAGCAAGTGGTTAAAAGTAAATTATTTTTTATTTATGCTTGCATAGATATTATTCAGTCATTCTCTACTAGACAATAAACGCGGCCGTGGTCTGTCGTTTATCGGTGGCGAAAATCCCCCTTTACACTGGAAATGATGGTACTATTTCTACAAATGCATCTGGAATAAAATTAACGTCTTTTGTTTCTTTTGTTTCATCGCTTTTGAATAAGAATTCGGTTATCAGACGCCGTAATTTTGTTTGTGTTAGTTCTTTGTGTGATTTTTTTCACGAGCGCCATAATCATTTTTAAATTACGTTGGAACGGCACAGCTCCTATGACATTGTAATCATTTGTAAGAAAATGATTTCCAGGTATATTGGATAGTTGGAAGCCTCCTGGAATTTTCTTGCAGACAATGGAACTTCTCCTTCATCGTCACTACTATAAACTAACATGGAATCACTTACAGTCTCTGAAATATTCTGTGATAACACTGAACTTAATATTTTTTATTCTTTTTAGATTTTCAAACCGTGTTAAAGTAAAAGAAAAACAGAGTAAAAAAATAATCGGTTCTCTTTGTTGGACCTTGTTATTTCAAAACCGTGCAAAAAGAGGATCGGGTATATATATATATATATATATATATATATATATATGTGTGTGTGTGTGTGTGTGTGTGTGTGTGTGTGTGTGTGTGTAACGTGCGGTGGTTGAGATGTTTTGGAGCACGGTCCTGTCACTATTGGCGTAGCCGAGACGCTTTGCAAGCTGGGCAGGTCCCAGTCACAATTGAATGAATAGTTGGGAAAACTCTTGGAAGTACAGTCGGTACGATGGGGTATTGGAGATGCTGTAACCCGTTGAGTGATGAGAAACCAAGCACATGGAGCCATAGAAGATTACGCAGTCAGTATCCATCAAATTAACTTTATTCATATCGGACATAACGAAGACATTGGCTGTAATGGCCACCGGAGTTGACTGGAAAAAGAACATGATATCAGTAGATTTACAGCATATTACCATGCCACAAAGCCACGCAAAAAACCCCGCTCTTCAAAGCTTGTCCGAGTTTAAATAAGCTTCATGAGGTCCTGTCACATGACCCGTGCATCCTGCATAGTAATTTTAAAGGGAAATGAAAAGAATTTGGAATTTAGAAAAGGATTTTAATTTCGAATGTTTATATATATATACACTTATGGACAAAAAAATTAGCCCACCAAGAAGGAGTCGTTATGGAGTTAAAAACGCCATTTTGAATAAAAACAAAACTTTCAAGCCGTAGACGATAATTTTGACTTTTAAAAACATAGTACAATTGCAATTATTTCTTTTGCAGCAAACGATTTTTTATTACCGCTTACTAAAATCGTCTTAAAAATGTGCGAACAGCCTCTGTATATACACACACACACACACATATATACACTCATGGACAAAAAAATTAGCGCACCAAGAAGGAGTCGTTAAAATGAAACGAAATTTTACATACGTAATGACTACTTTGATATAAGTAAATGATAAGAAAATCAAAGAAAAAGGATAATTTATTTCAGAGAAAAAGGCAAAAGAACGGAGGAGTTAATACTCCGTTGGACTCCGTCTAGCGAGAATGCACGATGCGATACGATCGGGCATTGAGTCATACAAGTTCTGTATGATGTCTTGGGACATTTCGTTCCATATTTGCTGTAACCTTGCCTCTAGTTCGTTCAAACTCGTGGGATGTCCAACTCGTCGTCCCAAATGATCCCAGATATGCTCGATTGGAGACAAATCTGGGGATCGGGCAGGCCAAGGAAGGGTAGTAACAGTGCGGAGACAGTCTTGAGACACCCTTGCCGTATGAGGCCGAGCATTGTCTTGTTGAAAATGGCTCCTGGAAGCCGTTGCATGAGTGGCAACACATGTGGTTGCAGGATTTCATCAACATACCGCTGGGCTGTCATGGTGCCACGGAACAATACTAGGGGTGACCGTGTATTGTAGGCAATGGCACCCCATACCATCACACCAGCTGTGGGAGCGATGTGTCGCTGTACAGCAAAGGCAGGATTGAAGCGTTCACCACGGGCTCTCTACACATGAACACGATTGTCATCACTGCCGAGATTGAATCTGGATTCGTCGCTAAAGACGACCTGGTTCCATTCCGCTGCAGTCCAGTTTCCTCGTGCGCGACAAAACTCCAAACGGAGGCGTCGATGGGTGGGCGTCAAGGGCAGCACACGTAATGGGCGCCGTGATACCAACTGTCCTTCAGACAGGCGCCTTCGTATGGTTCGAGAAGACACAGAGGCCCCTAGTGAAGGTACTACCTGTGCCTGGATGGCGGCCGATGAAGCTGTTGGCTGTACTCGTGCATTTCTTACGATGTGGCGGTCTTCTCGACGACTGGTCTGTCGAGGGCGTCCTGATCCTGGTCTTCGTGTACATGACATCTCTCGGGTCCACTGGTCCCAACACCTCCTCACAACACAATCAGAGCGGCCTAATTGACGAGCTACTCGCCTAGCTGACCACCCAGCTTCCATCATCCCGACGATTCTCCCCCTCTCAAACTGCGACAGCTGCTTATATTGTATTCGAACACGGCGTAATGGCATGTCTATCTCAGCTCTACCTTTGTAAATGATTCAGCACACTCAAACAAGCTTTGGTTACCTGTTTTATACTCCACAGAGTACGATGTTCAACGCCCTCTACCGGTTATACGTAATGCGCAATCACGCTGCATTTCTAATCATTTGCATATCTCCCCGACATGTACCTTCATTGCAAGTTTCGTTACGATCCCGCAATTATTTCTTGGTGCGCTAATTTTTTTTGTCCATGAGTGTATATATATATATATATATATATATATATATATATATATATATATATATATATATTATCTTTTCCTTACTGAAAAGCTTTTCTTTTGTTTTTATATGACGTCGTCTATCCTTATTTTTATGGTTTAATTTGTAAAATAAGGAATATTAGATGATTCAGAAACATTATGAAAACAATCTAATTTGTTTTACTAACGAGGTTCAAAAATACCAAATACAATGTAAGCATTCAAAAGGTAATGATTCATCTAGATTCTACCTTCATTTAATTTAAATTATACAAACTTAAGATGTATAAAGAAAGATAGTAAACATAAGTACACATTAATATGTAGAAAGGAAACTCCATTTTAATCAAGTAATTCTTCATTTGGTCATTGATTCAGCAGCTGAATTAAATTAATGTTTAATGATTGTGGATATACATATAAAAGCAATGTTGCTTCTTGGTATTTCCTATAAACAGTTTGATCACTCTAAAAAAATCAGCTTGAAATAATAAGTATCTACCTAATAAACCTCAAGTTTCTGATATGATTGTCAACCTATTCTGTATCACAATTTTTCTTAATTCTATGTTTAATGAGTTGGAACGTGACAATATTGTTTGGTCTACTAAAGATAACAAGTATCTGTCAGCTTCCTCTAAATTGATTCTTGAAGCTAATTATCGAGTCATTCTCCCAATGAAAGGTCTTCTTGACAAAGTAAAAGCTGTTTACAGCTTTCCTGCGTGTAATAATACAATCCATTACTTTTCACGAATTTCGTTTTCAGGAAGTTAATGGGTGATTCTGGACTTATGAGGAAGTGTTTCCAATGTCCAGTTTTTTATATATATAACTGGAGCAAGCTCTTTGATTTCTCGCGTGCTTTGTTATATACGTGAGTGATGAAACAGTTCGATAACTCAATAACATTCATTTTGTCCCTTATCTCATTTTCTGATCGTGGGATTTGACTATTTAAACTGATATAAGTGAAATGATACTGATTTCAGATTGGACAAGTTGTATGAAAAAATATTGGGTGTGTGTACGAATGACAAATGATGTAATTTTTAAAGTCTCTTTCCTCAGTAGCAGTGATATCAACAGATTGAAAGATGAGCTTTTAAATTGTCCGATAGTTGAGATAGACAGATATGGTGCTATAAACACAGTGTTGCGCGGTGTATAATCATCAAAATTTTGGCGGAAGGAAAGGTTTCATCTATGGAAACTGTCAACCAAATAGACCACACTGTCACGACCCCGTCGAAGCTACTCCGCAGAGAGTCATATTAGTCACAGTCACAACAGTAATCGGGGCTCGATGTGTACCTCGAGCGTAGTAACCCCGCCTGTAACTAGCATTGATTAGCACCCGTTGCTAACGTTCTGAAAGCTGCAGGATGCATTTGGCAGCACCTGACCTGTTGATTCTTCGAATGGAGCGGTCTACAGCCTGCAGAATCTCTAGTGGAATCCACGGAGCGGTTCCTTCATCTTGGGGATGAGATCAAAGTCACAGGGACTTGTCCGGGGAATATGGGGGACCGTAGAGCATTTCCATGCCCCAGAGAGCAAAGACATCAGCCAAAGTGTGCGCACAAGCAATTTCCTTCTAACAGTACGATGCAATAATTTTTTTCGCACGATAGACCGGTAATTAAAACATGGCTGTGTTTATCTTGTCACTGTGTAGGCGTGTGACGTTTGTGGGGAGAACGCATTCGCTCTGAGGTAAGGCAGGTATGTGACGTACGTGTGGTGTAAGCTGCTTTCCTGGGTTCTACTGCGTGGGGGATCTACATCAGTGTTGTTACTATTAAAATTCCATCCCTCGTATAAATATAAAATGTATAATTCTTTACAGGAAAAAAAGACATAACTTGATTAGCAAGGTCAGAGGTAGCCTGGTGGTAGTCTGTTGACTTTCGGTACTGAGGATGCTCGGATCGAATACCGGCATACGCCATTAAATACCTCCGTGTCTAGGCCGGATTTGGACACGTTAAATCCGTAGACCGGAAAGTTCCTCTATGAGGTCAGAGAGGGTACGATTCCTCCAAATGTCGCTCCTGGGTGTGCTCGGTCGAAATTGAGGTGGCAACTAGCTAAGACGGACTCCGACCCTTGTGGTGCTATATATAAACTGGAGACACACTTCAACCCGAAGCCTATATGGACCTGGTCTGGAACTTCCAGCCAGGGGGTATTAGAAACAACAGTAATCCAATTTCGACGCACAATTTAGTCTTTTGCAGTCAAGTCACACAGTGACTTGATTATGAAGTGCATAAATCTGTAACTACTTTGCAGTGACGGGAATATGTGCTTCACTTTCCATCTACTTTCCACTCTACAGCCATACAGTTAATCCCTTATTTGCCTGGGTGGTGTTTTTCGAGCACGGTGGTCATCGTCTACTGAACAAATTACTGTAATACCATCCAAGCCTAAACTGTGACTTGTGTAGCCAAAATTGACCATGGCGATCTAATTCAAACCAACTTAAACTGTGAACTTTTCAACACTATGAATCAGTATAACCAGCGATACAACTGAACGACGGATGGTTTTTCTTTTCTCGGGTTTTCCCCAGAGATGACAAGATACATTTACCATCTGAAACGTTCTCCAAGTGTTGGATTCATCATCTCTAATTCAGTCAACGAAATGCCATCATTAATCCCTTCCTGCGTATTCCTAGGATTACACGTGGAATGATTTCCCCCCAATTAGTTTTAATATATCAGCACAAATAAAACACTTTCGACCGAGTCTGTTTTCTGATAGTTACGAGGACACGAACACCTGCCACCGGCTGGGAAATGAGTTGTGAAACGAAACAATGGGGTAAACACATACTTTATTATCGGTTAATGCGAAACGTTAAGCTATCAGTGTCCTCGTCGACGTTTCGACATACCCGGCGTTTCGTCACAGGAAATTAGTCGCGCTCAGCTGACCATTGTGGAACAGGGAATTTTAAAGCCCCGAGTGAAGAAAAACGAGAATTTAAAAAACAAAAAAAGGAAAAAAAAACTAAATACAATAGAAGTAATCAAATTTGTTGGTTAATATAGTCGTACTATAAACATTTACATATCAGTTTTCCACGAACTAAATTGGTTATTCATGCGAGCGATTGCAGTTTGAATAGTTGTAATCTGACGATGCATCCGAAAAGTGAAGTACTCAGGTCTGTCGCAATGTTAGTAGAACTCTAAAGTTGTTTTTTCTATCCGGCGAAGTCAAATGCCTTTACGACACGGCAGTGGCGCTAACAGAATCCGTGCCCAAAGAGAAGGGGCGTAATAATGAGCAAAACACGTAAATTGCATTTAAGGTGCTAAAATTTTCTGGCTCAAGTGATCCTATATTTTTTTAATTTTGTCTTGCGATTTTCTGAACCTGAAAGTGAGTTCCTAATCTACTAACTGCACTATCCCGGAGATGTGAGGAATCCGCCTTTTTTTTTCGAATTTCCTTTTTCATATACTTTTCCCTTACTTTTATACGTCCAGTGGCGTAGTGGTTGAAAGCGTCAAGCTACCACACTACACGTCCGACCAGGGTTCGACCCTGCGACTGGGCAAAGCCGACTCAGCCTTTCATCCCTTAAGTGGGTCGATAAAATGAGGACCAAGCATGCTGGGAACTAAACTCTGGGGGTCCGACGTCAGGTTGACCACCTGACCGAGACATAGGCTGTATGGCACCCCAAGTCCACGGTCAAGAAAGCGGAGTGGGCACCGCCGGCCTTGGTCCACAATGGACTGTTGCGCCATGAGTTTAGTTTAGTTTAGTTTCCCTTACTTTTAGAAACCTAAGTCCTGCATCTTTGAACAGTGTATATGCTTTTCTCTTCAGATGATTTTTCTTCAAACGATGCTAAAATTTTCTGGCAACATAAGAAACTGTAAGTGCTGTCCTGTATATAGTAATTTGATTGCTCTTCAAGTATTGTTTGCGTTTTGTTTTGCATCACTCACTATACACGTGCTGTACTGCTTTTCCCTGACTTCCTTTGGTAGCCTGCATTTAATGCTGACGCCCAAATTGTAAACATACTTTGGCACTACAGTTTTACCTATTTCATGAGTGTTTGATTTAGTTAACAGATTCAGATAACCTTCACCCAAATGTTTTTAGCAAACAACTCTTAAGATCTCATCTCCAACCTCAGTTCTTCCAATCTGGAACTGGGGAAATGTCAAATTTTAAAACTCTAGTATGTAAAGAAATATCAGTTTGAATGCCATTCCTTGCACTTATTTTTCCTGTTTGGGGTTCAATGACTCAGGATGATGGCCTGTCCATATTTTACTTACTGCTATGGAGATGCTATGGAAATGGTTTTCTTTTACTTGTTTGAGCAAAGAATCAAACAGTGGTTAATATTGAAACTACATTATATTGTATTTAAAAATGACAAATGATTAGTTACGACTGCTGTGTTCTAACCCTATTGGATTAGCTCATCTCAATGTTTACCTATGGAGAAAATGGGTCCGAGGATTGCCGACTTGAATTTAAAGATTTTTTAAAATTGTACTTAAAAATAAAGAAAGAAATTTTACACCTTGAGACATTTTTCATTCTTTTAAAAATGCAAGTAATATATTTAAATTTAAATTATTCGGGGAAAAACTATAGTACAGTGTGTTTTAAACGCTCGTAAATTCCTTTGGTGGAAGAAATTTAGAAAAATGAATCCTGTTGCAAGGTGTAGAAAAGTTCAAGCTATCTGAAAATACCATTTTTATTTGATTATCAGCATTTATGTAGCTGTAAATTGTGGACACATTTTCTCCATAGGGTAACTTTGAGGTGAGCGAATTGAATAGGCTTAGTATACAGCAGCCTTAACAATATTATGTGATAATTTTTATTTTTTCGAGTATTTAATTTTTATATTTCTTCAAGCCTTAACGTTGTTTCCAATGATTGGGCGCTGCTGTAACGGCGGGTTGAGAAGGTTAAGCTTTTCCTTACGGGGTTGGATAACATATATCCCAAGAATACGGGCCGAGAGAGGAATATATATATATATATATATATATATATATATATATATAGGGGAAACCCTTGTACCTAGGGCCATCGTGTACCTAGGGCCACCATGCTTTATTTAAATAATTATTATTTTACAGCATTTTTACTCATTGGAGTGAGTGACAACATTGTTTCAAATCATAACAGCCATTTTTAGTGAAAGCAAGAAGAAGTTATAGTTAAATAGAAAATAAAGTCTTGATTTGATGATCAAAACTAAATTTTTTCACTTCAATTTGAAGTCTTATTTTGTGAAATTAAGTGCAAACTTATGTTTTAATGTATAGCAGATATTTTTTGTAATCAATAAAGGAAAAAATGATATAAAAACAAAGTTTGGTTTCTGCAGGTCTTTGGCTATGGAAGCCATTTTGCCCAAAACAACAACATCTGGTACCTAGGGCCATAATCTTGTCTTGTACCTAGGGCCATGGCCTCTA